>VDFB02205731.1:0-25978 GCA_007258455.2 Sequoia sempervirens
GCATCCATCCCACATCACATGCCAGTCATTTATTTTTCCTCATCTTTTTCATTTCCCCGGCCTCGTGATATCTTTTTACTAATTTTTCCCCTCCCCCCTTTTATGGCCCAAATTTTACTTGTTTTTCCCGGTCTTGTTTTCTTGTTTCCTTCTGCTCTTTTCTTCCCCATCCACCCATTGGGCAAACCCGCCCAAACCTCGAGCAAGCCCACCCCGACTTGGGGCGTGCCCGCCCCAACCTGGGGAAAACCCACCCCAGGGAGGGGCGAACCCACCCTCAGCTTGGGCGAACCCGCCCCAGGCTTGGGCAAACCCGCCTAGGCGAGGTCGCCCCTACCTCAAGCAGGGTCACCTCTCCTTAGGCGGGGTAGCCCCTCCTCAGGGCGGGGTCGCCCATTTCCTGGGCAAGGTCGCACAATTATTGCTAATCTATTTTTTTTGTGGGATTTTCCTAACCCTAGGCAAGTTCACCCTCCTTTTTTTTCCTCTGCCCTTTTCAGGCATTTATTTTCATTTTTCTTGGTACATTTACCCTCTAATTGGGAAAATTCACCCCCCTTTCCCCCACCTCTCATAGGTGATTCTACCTACCCACTCAGTGAAATCAAATTTTCGCCCGTGACCCATTTTCCTAAACAACCCCAATCCCAATACTCATGTTTTGAAAAAGCATTAAAACCCAAAAGTACATCATAAAATGCTTAAAATCATAAAGAGGGTCTTGAACCTAACCTTGTGTGGAACCTCACGCTCATGGTAGAAATGTCATACCTCATCCCCTCGGTGGATGATGTCAAGATCGTAATCCTTTGGCATCCTCGTCTCCTCATCTCCTTCCTCTCCTCTCCACTCTCTCACACTCAACTGCCAGTTGTGCAAATGAGGAGTGGTAATTTCCAAAATTACCTTATATAAATTTTTCCCTCCATTTTAACCTTTTTAAGTGAAGGGTATTTTTCCCCTTTATTTAAACCTCTTTTTAACTCAACTAATCCTCTAACTTCCCAAGGCCGCCATTTGCAAACCATATG
The DNA here is from genome assembly GCA_007258455.2 of Sequoia sempervirens. Classification (NCBI taxonomy): domain Eukaryota; kingdom Viridiplantae; phylum Streptophyta; class Pinopsida; order Cupressales; family Cupressaceae; genus Sequoia; species Sequoia sempervirens. Next base: position 1,032 of record VDFB02205731.1, read on the forward strand.
ACTATTTGACTCCATTCAAAATTCAATCTTCATAGTTTTTCAAGCTTTATCCAACCGTACCTTTCATTTCCTCATATCGATAAGTTGTTTAGGGCCCCTTTTTCTTCCCCAACTGCTCTCTCGAGGGGGCATGCCCTACCATTTTCCTCCATTCCTCTGTCATGGTCATTCCCTTGGGAGATTGGGGCATCTCCCTTTCATTTCCCTTCATTTGGGAAACTTGCACAACTTCTCCCATGGGGCATCATTCTTAGTCACTTCCTCTATAAAGTCATCTCATTTTCTTTTCTTTGAAACACTGTTATTCTAACAATATTTTCAAAGAGGGGAAAAATGTAGACATTCAAATTTGACCACTCCCACATGGTCAAACCTGTCTTCGTTATTCGTCTATTTCATCGATATTAATTAAATGATTTATTTAATTAATATCTCACATTTTCCTAAGGTTCTAAAGTGTTTAATTTAACAATTAAATACTTTACCTTTCATCTTTTCCTCCCTAAATTAAATAAACATATCAATTTATTTAATTTAGTCATTTGCCTTTTTGGAATTTAAATCAATTTTAAATTCATCTTTTTCTCTCTCCTTGTCACATCCTCCATAACCTCTTCTAATCTGATTAGTCTAATTAATTCCATGATTAGGATGTGCACACCTTTAATTAGGATTAATGTCACATCCTCCATATTTTTCCACTTGCCTCTAATCCTCATTAATCTTCCTAATCACATGTTTGCACAACCTTAATCTAATCCCTTTGCTACATTTAGCATACATTTTTGGTCAACCTTCACAATTTCCACATTTAGCCTAGACCATCTTCCCCATGTGAATTTAAAATTCACATTTATCCCTCCAAGACTCTCCTCTTCCCCATGCAAGTTGTTAGAATTTCTAAAACTCCTCTCTTGTCATATCAGTCACATGGGGTCAAGAACCGTCTATTATAAGGACCTTGTCTTATCCACAAGGTACTTTTAATCTTTCTTCATAAGAACTTTGTCTTTTCCACAAGGTGCTTCTCATGTGAATTTAAAATTCACATTTATTCTCCCAACCACCTTATCCCTTCCAATCAATGTGAATTTAAAATTCACATTTATTTCCCCAACCACTTCTCTCTTCCCCATGGATATTTTTGAGGAATACTAAAATTCCTCATATGTCACTTTCCTCTCATATGGGAACAAGAAATTCCTTTTTGAGGAAATCTTCTCCTCATCCCAAGGTACTTACAAGTACCTCCACCTCACATGTCCTTTTTCTAACTCATTTTTCCTTGTGACACTTCATCCTCCACATGGCAAGATGTGAAGGCTTGTGAGTCCTCAACTCACCATAGCCCTGAACATCTTGCCCATGTTGGAAAATCCTCAACCATTCAATTCTCTAGAGAAATCTCCCTTAAAATGAAATATTTTCTTTCAATTCTCTCATTAGGAATTCACACATTTTGCATTCAAGCTCTAGCTCACACTTGCATTCTTGCATTCACAAAGAACCTCCATTGTTGCATACTTTCAAGCTTTCATCTCTTGCACTTGAATTCATCCATCCAACTACCCACATAGCTCATTGCATTCTTTATCTTACATAAATCATTTTGCGTCCATTTTTTATCCATCTTTCCATCAAAGGAGCACACAAGACATCAATCATCAAAGGGCCAACCAAGGAGCAACTCTTGCAAGGTAAATATGCTTTCTTTTATCTCTATTTTTTTTGAGTTAACGTAGCCCTATCATGAGGTGTTAAGAGTTGTTTGTTATCTTTTTCATTGTGTTTTATGTCATTTAGATAGGCTAACAACTCTTGATCACAGTTACCTTGTTGGTAAGTTCTGGTACATCTGCCTTCTGGAGCTTCTTCATCCTCAAAGGGTATTGAGACTAAAATACCCGTAGTGTTGTCCACTATTCCATCCTATGACTCATTTTCAATGAATTCAACATCCATGTTGATCACCACTTTCTTGGTGATGGGATTATACAATTTGTAGGCTTTGGATTCTTCACTATAGCCTATGAAAATGCATTTTTCACCTTTGTCATCAAATTTTTGTCTTTTCTCTTTTGGCACAAGTGCATATGCCACACATCCAAATATTCTCAAATTCTCAACACTCCATTTGCATTTTTCCATGCTTCTTGTGGAATCCTATCACAAACAACCTTTGTGGGGCACCTATTCAAGATGTAGAATATTTTTTCTACAACATCACCCCAATATTCATTAGACAAACCTTTTTCCTTCAACATACTTGTTGCCATCTCCTTGATGGTTCTGTTCTTTCTTTCAGCCACTCCATTTTGTTGTGGAGTATACCAGGTTATGATTTGTCTTTGAATACCTTGAGATTTGGGAAAAATCATAAACTCTTGAGAGTTATACTCTCCCCCTCTGCTTGTTCTAAGGACTTTAATATGGTGGTCGCTTTTCTTTTTAGGCAAGGTCTTAAACTCTTTGAACTTCTCAAATGCATCTAATTTGTTGTTCAAAAAACAAATCTAGATTTTTCTACTATAATAATCTATGAGTGTCATGAAATAAACATTTCCACCTAGGGTTGGGTTTTTCATGAGACCACACAAATCTGAATGCACCAGCTCTAATGGTGCTCTAGCTCTCCTAGAATGCCCTGATTGAAAGAGTTGCCTATGTTGTTTACCTAGGACGAATGCTTCACACTTTCCATTGGGCTCTAAAATTGCTCGTAGGCCCCTAACCATATTTTTTTTAGCTAAAATATTTAAACTATAATAACTTAGATGCCCATAACTCAAATGCCAAAGCTTGGATGGGTCTTGGATGGCTTCTTTGAAGGTTGGTTGTTGTAGGCCTGTTGATTGTGCTGAGATTTGCATTTTGAAGGGAAACATCCAGTTCTTTTTCATTTGAACCGTTGTCATAACTCTCTTGCTTCCATCCTTGTCATAAAGGATGCATTCCCCTTTCTCCATCAACACTCTATAACCATTTTGGACCATATGTCCAATGCTCAAGAGATTGTGTTCCATGCCTGGGGCATAGACGATGTCATGGATTTGTCTTTCTTCACCATGCTTAGTTTGTAGGCACAATATTCCCTTGCCCATGACAGGAACCTTCTCATTGTTCCCCATTTTGATTTCAAACTTAATGTTGTTGTCTATGGAGGCAAATAAATTTTTGTTACCATTCATGTGGTTGCTACAGCTGCTGTCCAAATACCAAACTTCAACACTGCCCTATTCTGCAAGATTGCATGCAGGAAACACTTGTGACTGTTTTTCATTTTTACATTTCTTCTCATCTACCACATTTGCATTTTGACTCCCTTAGTCACATTGTTTCTTCCTACATTCACTTGTATAGTGACCATATTTGTGATAGTAGAAACACTGCACATTGCTCTTATCAGATCTCTTATTTGAGCTGGTATTCTTCTTTGTGTTTTAAAAGTTTGATTGGGAGGTGTTCGCCTCCTCTTAATTGTTTGAGTCTCCTCTTCTGGATTTGCTTATACCTCTACCTCTTTGAACTCTTACTCTGCCATTTCTTCCTCTTCCCTTGCCTCTCACATTGGCTTGTGCTTTGAAGGCTTGTTCCTGAGAAGAATTTGTAGACCTATTTAGGCGTTGATCATGGGTTTGAAGTGAACCAATTAACTCATCAACTGACATTTTTGTGAGGTCGTTTACCTCTTCAATGGAAATAACTATTGGATAAAATTGTGTGGGTAGACTTTTGAGGATTTTCTCCATAATTCTCTGCTCTTTCATTGATTCTCCATTCATCCACAATTGGTTAACCAAGATGGAAACCCTTGTATAAAAATTTGAAATGGACTCGTTGTCTTTCATCTGCAGGGTCTCAAGCTCTCCCCTTAACAGCTGGATTTTCACTAGTCTCACCTTGTCAGTACCCTTGTAATTGTTTTGAAGTATTTCTCATGCTTCTTTTGCATAACTAGCTACTGTTATTTGAGGGGAAATAGCCTTTTTCAAGGATGCCTCAATCAAACTGAGGGCTTTAGCATCATTTTTTCTTGTCTCCTTCAATTGATTCTTTTGAGCATTGCTCAATGTTGTAAATGTGTTTGGGTCAGTCACATCTATGAACCCAACTGCTACTAATTCCCAAAAATCATTTGCAACTAAAATAGTTTTCATTTTCTTTGCCCATACGTCATAATTTTTACCGTCAAACATAGGTGGTTGTTGCCAACTTCTATTATCTCCTCCAGTCATTTTGCTAAATGGGGGAAACTAAAAATACCCAGATAAAATCTAAGGCTTTTCTTCATTTCTTAGAAAACTAGGACTTTCCTAAATACCTAGAAGCTAGGGTTTTTTCACTGCACGCCTAGGAACAAAGCTAGAGCTTTAAAAATTGAATGCCCAAAAAACTTAGGGCTCTGATACCAATCTATTGAGAAATAAGAACCCAACTGAAGTAGGAAAAGATGAAAACATGCATAGCAAAGACTAAAGGAGACAAGACAAGATAAGGAGGAAGAATATTTTCTATTTCATTCATTCACAAAAATATCGCATTCAAAATGATTACATGCAAAACTCAGAGCTATGGCTCTGTATTCCTTTCATACAAAAATTGTGCATATTTTGGTGCACTTGAAGCTTTTTGTGTGTTGCTACGTGTTCGAGATATTCTGGAGCACTGGAGCACTGCTCTTTGTCAAAGTCTTTTGTTGCTGCAGGTTCTCTTGAGCATTCCCTTCTTGTTGTCATGTGTTATGCTAAACATTCCTCCTTGTTTTGCTGCTGGAAAAAAAAAACTAACTAAAAAAACATTATATTCTTATTTTTGTATTTCTTGTCTTTTCCCAAAACTGTCGCCCAATTTCAAATTCACCTACCAGAATTAATTTTCTGCCAGAAAACACATTAATTGGGACAACAAATATCTGACAAATAAAAAGGGGGGAACGATCCATTTAACAGATCTCATGTGATAGTGTATTAAATGCATTTTTTGATTGCTGCTCAAGATTAGATATTCCAACATCATTAATTTATACATAATTTTTTTTACTCAAACATAATTTTTTATAATTTAATTAAAAGTAACATAACTAAATATTAAAAGACAATATTAGTAACACATAAGACTTTATTGATCACTATGACTATCTTGAAATCTTTATGTTGTAGATGAATGCAGATTCTATCTCATGATATAATTTCCTTTGTTTGAATGTAATTAAGGACTGTAAACTTGGTGGATTCATTTTAGTAGAATTGTTCTTATCAATTAAATCTATATTTGAAAAATTGAAAAAATTAGTTTATAAATTTTTGTTGTTCTATGTTAATTATTGTTGGTTTTGGAAGAGAAAACCAATAACTTAAATGAATAGAGAGTAGCTTAAATGATTCACATTAAGATTTTAACATTGCATGTCACATACAGAGTTCATTAAAGATTTTGAATTCTACTCAGAACTTGGAAAGCAAAAATATAAGAGAGAATATTTTAAACTGAAACAATGTTGTTGCAGCAAAATCTTTTACTAACTCATATTAATCTAAAATTATATAGAATACACATCCATTAGATACATGACCTCCTTCCAAGCTAGCATATGAAATCGCAAATGCTTGAATCCAAAAAATAAGTGGAGCTACAACTACTATTGAATACATCACAGCAATAGGAAGAATATTTTTGAATAAAGAATAAAATCAACATGGTGTATGCAACTTCGAGCTGAGCTAGGGCACCTGAGCCCTAGCCCATGTTTGCTTCTTGTTTGCTCTATGCATTGAAGGGTGGGTTCTTAGTGATGCTTGGGGGCGAAGCTTGCATTCTTCCTATTAATCTTTCCCGTGGAGGCTGCTTTCTCTTCTTTGGCGGTGATTCCTTCTTGCGCAGGGGTCTCTTTTCCCTATCTCTGGTGGTCTCGCGCATGGGGCTATGGTTATGGTGTGGGCTCAGGCCTGCAGTGGGGTGGAGGTGGTGTGTTGGATGGTTTTTAGGGGTCTCGTATGCAGGGTGGCCCCATTCTTTGGGCTACGTAGGTGTTCCTCTCGGGGGTGGGGTCTAGCTTTTACGCTGCCCTTTTCTTGTTTTGTGTGGAGTGTGATTGGTGAGTGGGGTTGTTGTCCCCACACCTAGCCGTGGAGCTTTGGGTTGTGTGCCCATCTTGGGCCCCTCAATTTTAATGGCTCTTGGCAAATCATCGATGTTTTTTCCCTCAATGGATTATCGCTCGACAGTTGGTGCTAAGTCATCTTCCCAAGATGCGAAGATTTTTGAAAATATTTTATTTTCTCCTAATTTGGGAGCTAGTAGAATGGGACCGCCTAGTGGGTCACGCATTACAAAGATCAATGGGTGTCTGGAACGCTGTAAAGAGAGGTCGAAGCTAGTTATCCTGCTAGAGATGATTGCAGAAGACATTGATTATTACTCGGGTCACTCTTTATTGCGCAAGTTTATGGGGATGCGTATCTCGTTCCAATTCCTAGAGTCATGGGCCCAACGGACCTGGATGCCAGAGGGCGAAATGGAGCTCATGTTGCTGGAAAATAACTATTTCATGGTAACTTTTAACTGCATGGCGGATCATATTAGGGTCTTTGAAGGAGGCCCTTATTTTTACAACCGAATTGGGCTATTTATTAAACCTTGGCATGCAGGGTTTGAACCTTCTAAGGAGATTCCAACTCGTGTTCCGGTGTGGGTTCGACTCCCTCGTTTTCCTATGGAGTGCTAGCGGGATGATGTTCTGCACCTATTGGCCTCGATGCTCGGTAAGTCGATTGGCTCTGTGCAACAGACTCAGGTTAAAAAGGTGATGAATTATGCTCGCATTTGTGTTGAAATTGATTTAAGTAAGCCATTACCAGATTATGTGGATATGTGTGTGGGTCCTTATTCGTGGTTGCAGCGATTGGATGATGAGACTTCCTTTTCACTGTCATCTTTGTCATGAATATGGTCACTTGCTTCGACGATGTCCAAGGGCTAGGCCTTCAAAACCCTAGTCTTCTTAGCTCCCTCGCAACACCCCCAGGGTTGACAAGGGGAAGGATCCCATTCCGGGTGATGTGGTTGGTGCTTATGGTTATGTTCCTATCAAGGCTCGTCACAGGAACCGGGGTCAAAAGAGGACCTTGATGGAAAGACAGGATGAAGACACCTTCAATAGATTTGAGATTTTAGATGATCTCAACCAACAGGAAATGAACCCGAGCTTGGTGAATCTGAATCAGGATGTGTTGGTTTCTGAGCAGGAGGGTCTTTTGTTTGAATCTACTCGGGTTATGCAGGATGCAGGTGCTTTGCAAATGGAAACTGACCTTCAAATGGAGGTTAGATTGGAGTCAGTTCCTGTGATTGCAGGGAAGAAGGGTGTGGGGGATGGTTCTTCTCTGGCGGGGAAAGCAAGTTTTGAAATGGTTAAGAATAGCAAGTCTCCTTCTTAGTTGGGTCTCCTTCAAAAGGACCCAAAAAAAGGGGTGGGGGAGAAATCTTCCAAGCTTGGTAGAAAAAAGTATTTGGAAAGGATTAAATTAACAGGGGAGACTTTGGTGGAGTCAGGGTCCGTTAAGACCCTAGATTCTCATTTCTCATGTCCCTTGGAACTTAAGGGGCTTGAACAATGGCCCTAGACAAAAAGTTGTTTGCGCTTTGATTAGAAGTCATTCTCCTTATGTTCTTTTCCTTCAGGAGACTAAGTTATCAGTTGAGTGTATGTTTGGGTTGATGCCTAAGTTATGGGGAAGTGGCGAGTGTCATTGCATTGGGGCTCTTGGATCGGCTGGAGGAGTGGCTTGTCTTTGGAACCCTCGCAAGATTCGCCCTCTTTGGTGGATGTCTTTTAAGTCTTCTTTATCTATGAGTGCCTCTTGTTTTGAGACTGGGGAGTCTATACTCTTCTCTAATATCTATGCACCTATTGAGATTCAGGGTAAGCAGCTTTTGTGGTCCCATATCAAGTTTGTTCGTGGCATGGCGCCTTACCTTCCGTGGATTGTGGCTGGAAATTTTAATGCCATTTCTGAGCTCGCTGAGAAACATGGTGGTATTGCTAGATCGGAGGCTCCTGCGCTGCTTCTTCAAGATAATATTGTGGCTTTGAATCTTGTTGACATCAAGCCCACCAATGGTCAGTTTACGTGGAACAATCGAAGGGTTGGGGAGAGTTGTATTGCTGAGCATCTGGATCATTTTCTAGTTTCTTGTTTCTAGGTCGGTGGTCGGTAGTCCACTAGCTCTGAAATTTTGGATTGGAGGGGCTCAGATCATTGGCCTATCAAACTTTCCATTACTTCTGCTGGCGTGCCCCTGTCTCCTTTCAAGTTTTAGCTTATGTGTTTGCGTGACCCCTCTCTTCATGGCCATGTCACTGATTGGTGGAGGTATGGTATACCTGCTTATGGTACGGCCATGTATACTTTTGCTAAGTTATTAAATTTGTGAAGTACCAGCTTAAACGATGGAACCATTGGTGCTTTGGAAACATTTTCCATGAGAAGAGTACTGCTCAGGCTGAGTTGGATAGTATTACGAGGGTGATCAGGGAGGATGGGGTAACTAAATTTTTTCTTTGGGAGGAGGCTAGGGCTTTGAAGGCGCTGGAGGAGTGTGAGCTGCGGGAGGAAGTTTTTGGAAACAAAAGGCTCGGATCAAGTGGCTGCAGGAGGGTGATAAGAATATTGCTTTCTTCTTCAATTCAGTGAAAACCAAGAGACATGGCAATTCTATCTTAGTTTTGGTGAATGACAAGGGGGAGAATCTTTCCTCTTTTCAAGAAATCTCGAGTGAGGTTGTGTAGTTTTTTGCTTCATTATTCAGGGAAGATTCGCAGGGGGTTGCCTAAGGAAGCTCAGGTTCTTTCCTGTATTCCACCTATGGTTTCTAGGGAGATGTAGGTGCATCTTATGTGTGACATTTCTTTGGAAGAGCTGGAGGGGATTGTGTTCCAGATGAAGAAAGGGAAAGCTCCTGGCCCTGATGGATTCCCTATTGATTTTTTTCAAGAATTCTGGGATATTATCAAGATGGACATATTGGCAGTTGTTCAAGAGTCACAGAAAAATAAGCAGATGTTGCGTGCTCTGAATTCTACTTTCTTGCTCTCATCCCCACATGTGAGGGGGCGGATAAGTTAACTCAATTTCGCCCTATTTCCTTGTGCAATGTGATTTATAAAATTATATCTAAATTGATTGTTGATAGGCTGAAAAAGTGGTTTACTTTGCTTATCTCTGAGGAACAGAGTGGTTTTGTGGCAGGAAGGAAAATTCTAGATGGAGTGGTTATTGCAACTAAGACCATTCACTCTATGGCTATCTCCAAAGATAAGGCAATGTTTATCAAGCTGGATATGGCTAAGGCTTATGATAGAGTTTAGTGGTCCTTCCTTCGGAAGGTACTTGGTGCTTTTGGGTTTGGGGAAGACTGGATTCAATGGGTAATGAGTTGTGTTACCTCGACCTCATTCTCTATTCTTATCAATGGTGAGCATTCTAAGCTCTTCGGTGCCTCTCGTGGTTTGTGTCAAGGAGACCTCCTCTCTCCTTACTTATTTCTTCTCCTTGTTGAAGGTCTTGGACACTTGTTGAGAAGGAATGTGGAGTTGGGTCTCATTCAGGGATGGAGGTGGGGAGGGGATTTTCCTCTGCAATCTCATTTACAGTTTGTGGATGTCACTGCTCTTATGGGTTTGGCTAATATTAGAGAAGCTTCAAATTTGTGCAGGGTGTTAGATGTTTATCTTGCTGCTTCGGGACAGCTGATTAATAAGGATAAGTCCTCCATATTCTTCTTCAATACTTCAGAGCCCATTCAAAGGCGAATTGCTCATATCTTGAGATTTCATATTGGGGCTCTCCCTTTGACCTACCTTGGTATTCCTATTTTAGTGGGAAGGCTACCTAGGGGTTCTTGGCAGAATTTTCTTGACAAATTTCATGTGAGAGTGAATCATTGGACGCACAGGTGGCTATCTTTTGCTAGTCATGTTCAGTTACTCAAGTCTGTGATGCAGGCTCTCCCCATTTATCGTTGCATGATCCAGGTGGCTCCTTTGGGTTTTGTTAAGGAATTAGACTCCTTAGCAAGACATTTTTTATGGGTCGGTAGCTTGATATCCTCTAAACAGAGTCTTGTCAGATGGGATGTTGTTTGTAGCCCGAAGCAGATGGGTGGTCTTGGATTAAGGCAATCTATAGTGTCTGGGGTGGCGTTGGCTACTAAATTGTATTGGCGATGGTGTGTGGAACAGGATCAGATTTGGGCCCAAATTTTGTCCCATAAGTATTTCCCCGGGACCCCTGGGATGGATATTCCTCGTTATCCCCTTGTGGGGAAAGGTTCGGTGATTTGGGGCACGCTCAAAAAAGGGGTTGCGCTCATCAAGGAGGGCTTATTTTGGATTTGCAAAAGAGGGGTGGAGGAGCATTTTTGGACCGACTCTTGGGATGGTTTCCCTCCCATTGTTTCTCAGTTTCCTAATTTGTTGACTCTGTGTCAGAGGTTCCTAGAGGCTGGTTGGTCAAGGGTGAGTGACTTTAAGTCCTTTTCATCTCATGGTCAGCTAGAGGAGGCGAGATGGAAGAACCCTGAGGAGTGGCATGTTGTTGGTATGGAGGAAGAGTTTGTTGCACTTCAAAATATCCTTGCCAGTCGGCAGTGTAGTTCCCTCTTGGATGGGGATGTTTTGGCCTGGTCTCCCAATCCCAAAGGTGTCTATACTATCTCTTCGGGATATCAGGGGTTATTATCCTAGAGGTTGGATGTTGTGGAGGTTCACTGGTGGAAGAATGTGTGGAACAATTTCTCTTGGCCAAAGTGCAACTGCTTTATTTGGACTTTGACGTGGAATAGATGCTTGACTTGGGATAATATTAGGAAGAGGGGGTTCCAGGGCCCTTCTATCTGTGTTTTGTGTGGAGCTGGAGAGGAGGATTCTTCTCACTTGTTTTTTCGCTACCCCTTTGCTATGCATCTTTGGCATTCTTGGTGGGGTGTCTGGAAAAGCCCTTGTGTTCATGCCTCTTCCCTGGTGGATTTTTGGAGTAGTTTGGGTAGACCTCCTGCTTCGGCTTCCTTTCATGCTATGGCAGATATGGTTGGAATGGAATCGTTGTATTTTCCAGGGCAAAAAGTTGTTAGTCCAAAAAATTTGGCAAAGAATGTTAGGTATGATTCAGGAAACTATAGAGGCTAAGTGTGATGTGGAGTTCCCTTTGGAGAGATGAGACACTGAGATGGTGGACAGACTGGGGATTCAGGGATTGTCTGTGGCATCTGCTTGTGTTAGGAGAGGAAGGAGGGTGAGAAAGAAAGTTCAGAGGATGGGAAGATGGTTGCCCCCTCCAGTTGGCATTTTGAAGATAAATACTGATGGTTCCTCTAGAGGCAATCCTGGGCCTGCTGGGATTGGTGGTGTTGGTAGGGATTTTTCTGGTTCAGTGATTTTCTTCTTTGTCATTCATGAAGGGATGCAGACTGTCAACCTTATGGAAGGTTTGACGATCCTCTATGCTTTGGAAAGGGCTTATGCTTTGGAGTGGCGCAAGGTGATCTGTGAATCTGATTCAAAGGTTCTGGTTAATTTAATCAATGATCAGAAGGTTTCTGATGTTAGTTGGCAACTGGCCAGGATGGTGCAGCAGGTTCTACAAATTAGCTCTTTGATGGAGTCGGTGTTTTTCGTCCATATTCCGAGGGAGTGGAATAGGGCTGCTGATTGTTTGGCCAAGTGGGCTTCTGAGCATTTAGATGGTCGGAAGGTTGAGGAGTGGGAGCAGGTTTCCCCTAAGCATCCTCATGATTTGGAGGGGATTCTTGCTAAAGATGTAACTGATTATGAACTGGGTTGACGTGGCTCTGGCTTTGTTTGGCCGTTTCTTGTTGGCTTATGGGGCTATTGCCCTTTTGTTTTTGGTATTGCTCTTTCTTGATTTTCAATAAAAATTTTACCCCTTTTATATACATCACAGCAATAAAAGAGATTACCTCTTCAATGTTAGAACTTTTGCTATAGAAAGCTAGGACAAAAAACTGGACAGCCTCCCAGCAACTCAGAAGAAGAAAAAACAATACGCAGCAGCCTCCAGAATAAACAACAAGTATAAGGCAAAAGACATAACACAGCCAAAATAGAAATGTTTCACGAACACCCCTATACAACCGCGTGGAGATCAGAAACGAATATCTACTAACAGATGTTAATAAAGTTAATAGCTGTCAAAGGGTGGCAGAAAATAATCAAGAACATTGTACATGAAATGAGCATATTAACACCTGGCGACCCAAAAATTGGTGGTGATCATGAGGTGGGCGGTGGAGAAACGTGGCAACCAAAAAAGATGCGGTGGTTTTTAAAGCATTAACGCCTTCAATTTGTTGGAAAATGATGCATGAGTCTCATCGCCATGCAATTCACCTTAGCTTCCATCCACAGTTCTTCCAGATCTCCAAGATCGCATGAGGAGAAAGTTAAAAAATAATTATAATCTTTTTCCAATTCTCCGAATTCGTATAAGGAGAAAGTTAAAAAATAACTATAATTCAGTTCAAGATCATATTGTGAGACTCATGCATCACTTTCCAAGGCAAACACAATTATGGGGTAGCTGATCTGAATCGTTGATTAAAGCTGAAATCTGAATTGTTTGATTCAATTTCTTGTATGTTTGGGTTTTCCACTTCCTCTTTGGGAGGATGCCATGAAGCTCCTTTGTTCAGCTCTAAAGCAGTACTCTCCCGAAGCCCCTCAAAGTTTTCCTTGAAAGAAGTGGGATTCTGACTAGAGTGATAAGAAGGCGAAGGAGTATCCATGCCAATCTCTGGCCGTTCATATTGAGACAGGTCTTCTGCACTTTTGAATTTGTGAAGTAGATGAAGTGGAGAAGATCCCTCAACTGGAGTAGTTTGTCCGCTTGATGGATCACCTGACATCCTCTTGTTCCGTCTAATGTTTCTCTTAGCACCTTTGTGCCATCTCTTTAAAGACTCAGCTACTCGTTCATCAAATATGGTGGTTTTCATATGTGTGCCCATCTGCAAAGCATATTCCAGGTTCCCTATTTCAATATCTTTTGTTATAAGTATGTTATGTAGAAAAGCACAATTGAAATTTGTTAACAATTTGACACCCAGATGTCAAACATACCTGTGTGACAAGAGCATAGAGAGGGAGAGTTACATAGCTGCATAAGATCTGTACAATAATCCTGATCAAAAACACAAAAATAAAGCATGGTAAGTATGTATATAAAGAAATTGAGAAGAGCTTATATAGCATGTACATTGTGGTCAATGCAATAACTTTTTACGAACAGCAATCAAATTGTTAGGAAATATTGTCACCTAGAAGTGACTTCAGGGTATGGATAGTAGGGCAGATGGAAAATCCTAAACTTACCCCACGCTAATTCTGCTTATGATACCTAGTGTCTTTTGATGGAAGCAAGATCTTAAGCCATACTCATACTGCATTAATTTTATGCACGTAATATATCAGAATATCAGTGTAAACATAAAACAGGAAAGTCTAGAAAGAGTGCAAGCTAAAGAGGCTTTACCCATGCCCAAAAGAAAAATGCAAACTGGAAAGCATTCTGCAAAACAAATGTCAAAAATTTTAGAGATTCTGGAAATTGCAATTTGTAAAGTATTGTAAGATGAAAGGAAAATGTAATGAATGCTATGGTAAGGCCACCTGAAAGAGAGTGAAGTGAATGAGATAGAGAATCCAGCGAGGACGACCGAACCAAAACAATTCGTCATTGGGTTTTACCACCGGAGGACCTTGTACAACAGCATTTCTGTCCTGGATTTGTAAGGCCATTGTTGTTATTATGACTTGGAGCTTTGTTCCTACAATTACAAGCAACTGCGAAGTGCAAAAATTTAGCGCAATAATCATCACAGACCTGTCAAATCAATGCACTTCATAATTCCTCGAAACAAACTCAAACGACTGTGTGAAACTAGTGCCTTACAATCAATGGGACGAATGCCAGCCATAAATATATCAACCATCCTGCATAAATTATCCTTGTGTTGATTAGTCTCTCAAACTAGATTGAAATTATCTTTGAAAACGTTCATTAAAAAACATACATATATACAAACAAAACAATATATACAAACAAAACAATATGTATACATAGTTGACATCGATTAAAAAGTATATATATATCAAAATGTCAATTAGAAAACATACATATACGCATCAAAATATCAATTAAAAAGTATACATATACAAAGTATACATATACAGTCGAAATTAGAAGCAAAATATAAGATACACATATACAGTTGTCAATTAGAAAACATACACATATACAGTTGAAATTAGAAGCAAAATATGTATATACAGTTAAATCTGTGTGATATGGATTAAAAAACATATATACATCAAAACATCAATTAAAAAACATATACAAATCCAGTTGAATCTAAAAAAAATTGTATACATAGTTGAATGTAGTTCATGTAAAACTGGTGCCTCCTATTAAAGTCAAATTGTCTCTTACATCAAATTTGTGCCTTGCTAATTTTTAAATACTCTTTAAAATATTTTAAAACGCATTGTAAAGTCATGTTAATAGATATTCGCTTATAATAATAAAGAAAAAGGAATTTGTAGGACCAGGCCAAGAGACATATATAAAAACTGGTACATGGAAGCTTTTAATATGCACCTCATAAATATACTTGCAAAGTTTAATTAGAGAGACTTACCATGCCCGTTGAGAAATAAGATTAACACAGCAAACAACCATAGAAGAGGACTGCAAGCAGTGCCATAAATATTATTCAAGTCATCAGATGGTTGCAGAGGCATGAAGATAAACAAACCCATACTTCCTTAAGAAAAAAGAAAAACTTAAGAATAATTTCTTCACAATACCTGATGGAGACAATAACATTGAAGTCTTCTTCGAGTGATCTCTTTATTTATTGTTGGAAGTCAAATCTACTCTGTGGAGCAAAGTGGGCCTGCAATATTGATGTTGAAACTTGCATTGTTAGTATAAGAAGTCTTATTCCGCCTGCCCATGCATACATAATATATGGAAACAGTCTAAGCCTTACAATTATAAAGCCATGGCGTAGTGTGAGGTAATCAACATTGGGCACAGACATTACGAATTGTCTCAGAAAACATACCTGACCATCCATAAGAAAAAATATGTTATGTCAAATTAAAATAATATAAAGTGAAAGAAACTACTTTTATTATAAAAAATTCTCATTCTAAGAATAGAGGAGGGTAAAAAGAGAAGAAATTACAATCCAGAGAAAAATTGGATTCTGGGACCAAAAGCTCATATGCCTCCTTCCAAAAGTTGTTTCTCGAGTAAATCTGAACTTGGCAGGATCTGCATCATCACAAAAATTTTCTCTTGCATTCTAACTCCATATAAAAATATCTAAAATGTTTGAAAACTCCCTAGAGACTGTGAAGGATACCATGAAACATGTCTACTAACCATTTGAAAATTCATAATCCCAAGTTTTAGTCTCTTGCTCCCATGTTTTCCACGCATTCATCTGATCACATTAAAAGTAATCAAACTTATTAGTCTAAAATAATCAATCTTATTAACTAGTCATTGCCATTTAATATTAATGGTTTTATTTATGTCACATTAGAAATAATTAAAAAATTATGAATATAAAGTATTTTAATTAATAAAATTAATTGATTTTTTTATAATTGAATCTTGGATTTTGTATCTTAATTAATCTTTAGAAATTTATTATTAATATGAGAAAATAATGTTGATAATAACTTAAAACATATTTATAAATTTTAATATAAAATCAAATCCATGATATTTTTCAAAAAACATTTTATTTGTTAAAAAATATTATATAAATATTTTATTTTGATGATTTTGCTGGTAGTTTCATACATTAATACTAGATGGAATTTGAGAAGTTATAAACAAAATGTTTTCTATTATTTTTTATTCTATATTTTGAGATTATGTTACATGATATTAAATTTCGTTAGAAAATTAACTATTTTAATAAATTTTATTGTCTATACATATTTATGAAATAAAACATAAATTAGACAATTAAGAATATAAATCTTCTAAGATAAGGGTTCAAAAAATGAGGGAGAAAATTCTATAGTAAATTTCAAAAAAATGAATTCAAGGATAAGGGCCTAGGTGCAAATCTCCATGATGAGTCATTCATGCAAGGTTGTTAGTTTCTCAATGGTAGAGGATGTAGGAGAATGTTGAGAAGTCATGGAGAGGCCTTCTGGGCTCTAGTTTTGAAGGGACTACTTTCGAAGTAGGTGAAACATCCTTTAAAGGAAAAGGTAAGGTTCTTGTGTACTCTACTCTAATGATGATCTTTTTAGCATTTGCAAAAGGATGGTTGTGATGAATTTTGCACAAAGATAGCAAGTATTGATAGTAAGACTCCAAAAGTGGCTTTGGATTACTTGGAAGTGAATGAAAATATGAAGTTTTATTTTTAGCAAGGGTGGTGATTGGTATTTTTCAAGATAAATGGTTAATAATGGATGAGTTTTTGAATTGGGCATGAATGGAATGTAAGGTCAAGGCAAAAAATTTTCTTTACCTAAAGGGAACTTCTCAATCCTTCACCAATCTTAGGATTTTCAAAAGAAGATTACAACAAATCCATCTTGGCTATATTATAATTAGGAAATCTAGGTTAAACCTTGTGGTGTTTGTTTGTCTAATGCCCTAGATTTCTCCTAAAATGAAAATATTTGGGTTTGGCTATATGGTTTTCTATTGGATTTTTAGAGTAAAAAATGTAAAATGGAAATTATTCGTAAACTAGTAAATTCTAGTGCATTAATGAAGGCATTCTTAGCAAATCTCATTTATATATTTTTGTTAGAATCTTAGCTAATAAATATTTGGATCTTCTTTTGCCTTAACATCTATGCTTGAGATCAAGGGGGGCAATTTTAAACAAGACTTGAACTACAAAAGGGTCCCTTTCTACTATTTTGAATGTCATAAGATTGGCCATATAGTAAAATTCTATGTTTCAATTTGCAAATCTACTACTTCTAACCCATTACATGGACAAAAGAGATTTAAGAACTCTTTAGATTGAAGAAGTGTTATGTGTGCACAAAACTATGATTTTTTTTTCAAGAATCTAAACCCTCCTACTTTGCAATCTTTCAAAGAGCAACATGCTTTGTATGTGTATAAGATGATTCTAGTGTATAATAGATAGATTATTCCAAGTATGAAAAAATTTATCAAAGTCTCATACCATTAGAAGAGAAAAGGAATATCAAGAAATGATGGATGACTATGAGTCCCTTTAGCTAGCAGATAGTGAATCTATGTCCTTTTTGTATCAAATAAGGGGGATCTCAAGTAAACACATAGAGATTATCCTTGTCTCCCTATCTACTAAAGACTAAAAGAGGAGAAAATTAGAGGTAGAATTTTTGAAGGAGATCAATATTGAAAAAAATAGAGCTAGCTCTAAAGCCACAAAAGATGAATTTCTATCAAGATTGTAGAGGAGTCCTAGGGGTCCTCTAGAGAGATGAAGTTCTTTTCATGGAAAGGGATTTAAGGCAACAGATGCATGTTTAGGCAATTACTGTAGGAATCTAGATATGGTCTTTATGCAAGAAAATAAATATTCGAGTCTTTTTTGAAACCCTCTTGGTTAAATATTGGAGCAAATGATAAAGCATAGTTATGAACCCCATGGGTGCTTGGGGAACCTTCAAGATTCTTCAAAATATTAGCTCAGTCATGGTTAATCTTCTAGATGAACCATCACCAAGTGGACTAGTAGCTTAGTGGTGGAGCACCTAAGCAATGGATGATCTTAAATTTGAGTCCTAACTGATCCATAAAAAACTTTAACATGGTATCAAAGCCAAGCCAAGCTAGGTGCTCTTAACCACATACAATGTAGCTCAAGAAGGGGAGGAAAGGGGAGTTAGAAAACACCCAAACCATAGATTGACTAGTCACCCAGTAAACTAATAGTTCAATGGTAGAACACCTCAACAACAATAGATGATCATAAATTTGAGTCCTAACTAATCCATAAAAAATTAACAGTACAATTTACATAAGCAAAATTTTAATTATATATTTTATTCTTTTTAATTATAAGGCTGGACCCCTTAACAAAACACATATAACTTCTATTTAAATATATTTATACACTAATATTTAGAAACATAATATCATATCTGACAGTAAAAATCTAAATTTTAAATAAGTTTAGTTGCCCATACTTTTGCCTGTCCAAGACCCATGGTGATAACGCAGGATAAAACGTGAAAGATCGCCAGTGCGAAGATGAAGATATGTAGTTGGTGGAGACCATCTTGGGAGATAAGAGGCACCATTCCCTACAAAACCACCAAAGGCCACACGAATAAGCTTTGAGTTTATCAGAGGGACAAGAACCTCTGGAATGTGGCCCTGGGCCTTCTTAAAGTTGCTGTTAATAGTAATTTTTCTTTTTTAAAATATGTTACTATTTATCACTTTTGTGCGAAAAGAAGGTTCTGAATGAAATGGTAAATGTGCTTACTTTTTTGGCACAGTGGCCAGTTTGATCAGCAGCAACCTCCAACAAACGCCTCATTGGCATTTGTAAATGCATCACGCCTCCTCCCGCAATGAGCTTTCGGTGGTGTCCTACTGATAAAAACTTTATAACTGAGGTCTCCTCCTGTTTAGAACATGGAAGTAACGTGTCTCCTAAGCTTTTGGATATACAGATCCGTGAAATTGGCCTCTGCCCAATTGTAAGTAGCAGAGATATAAACCCCACGAGCATAAGTTCTGCATTTGTATCATCGCAAATAATCCAGAGGGATTATTAAACATTTTGATTGAAATTGATATACATTAATAAAAAAAAAAATCTTAAATCTCCAAATAATCACCTGCTTTAATCTTTTCCAGTGCCTTGCTCAAGGCTTTCTTGTGGTGTTTTTTAAGCCACTGCAATTGAAAAAAAACCCCACAATTCAGTTTACCCAATAACAATCATCTCAACTTAATGAAATTAGGATCTTAAATCGTAGTCTCTGGGATGGTTATATTCAAACCATCATTTATTGATTGTTTGATGTTTACTTTTATGGTATTAAGTTGTGTGTTATTTATTTTTGAAAAAGAATATATATTCTTATGGATTTTTTTTAATCTATAATGTATAATATAAAATGCTCTCTTAAAATGGTCGAACAGTTACAATTTACAAATTAAAAATTTTTATGCTGCCACTGCTTAATCAAAAATATGTTACATGATTATTCATTTTCTTCTTCTTGTCAAACAGTTACAACTTACAAATTAAAATTTTAATTTTGAATAAAAATAGAGGCAGCCTCTGCTTAATCAAAAACATGTTACAGGAGTACTCGTTTTCTTTCAAATTTTACTTCACAAAATATTCTGTCAAATTTAAACATAGAAAATATTCTAAATTATATTAACTCTGTAAATTTTCAATTACACCAAAATCTATAGATGTTATTGAACTTCCAAATCAACATCTTCACCTAAATCCAGAATAAAATCAAACTCTAAGAAATGTAAAAATTAATCTGACAATCTCTACTAAAAATATCATCTAATTAATTTTAAACTGTAATTACCTTGGCAATCAAATTTATGGATCGTTCCATTGATATAGAAATAAGAACAAAGCCCAAGCAAACAATGGCAACAGCCCAAGTTGGTGTTTGTTCTAACGATCGAGGTTCTGCCTCGCCACCTCCAGCCATTCCTCTTTATCTTTATTTTGCCTTCAGCTATTCTCCCTATGTATCTCGGCTGGGCTTAAATGTCACACACTAAGCTTTGACTGCTTAGGTGGTGCATGTGGGCCCGCTTACCTTGTTCCGTTCCCAACTTCAAATTCCGTTCCCCTAAACCGTCGTTGTTCCAGTCGTTACAGTCAATGGTTGCCAGTTCCCGCGCATAGGAAAACTCAAATTCAAACTCAAACTCACTGTTGCCGCGCTGCTCCGAAAGTTTGGTGGCTGCCATAAAATATTTGATCACACATAAAAGAATGAGATAGAGCATGGTTATTGCAGTGTACAGAAGATAGCTCTCGAACGATTCGGCAACGCCCCGCCCGAACACGTCAGCACTTTGCCATCATTGCCACAGATTCCATTCAGTTGATCTCTGTGTTACTTTTCCCCTTCACATTATGAGGGAAGAGGTCTTCTTTGGTGTTGTCTCGAAGCCTGCCTTCATAGACAGAAGATCCTATCTGAAGATTCAAACTGTAGCCTGGGAGAAGCAAAGGGCCAACGTGCTTTCATACTCGAATTCGGCTAAAGAGAAGCGCCGCCATGGAAATGGGATTTGAGCACACCCACCCACGCATAGCACTACTGAAGTTCCTGCGTCGCAAAAGTTTTGGTCATGCCGGTAAAGTGTTTGGTTGTGTCTCATGTAAAATAGTTGTTGCAGCGTAAGAAAATATGGGTTTCCTCACGCGGTTCAGCGATGGTGTGGTCGTAGCTACTCTGACAATCATGTATGAAAAATGTGAAAGCATAGACAAGGTAGGACAATTGTTTGACAGATTATTTCAAAGAAATATTATAACTGGATCTGCACAAAATACAAGGCCTTTGAAGCGTTAGGAGCTTTTAAAATGTTTCATCCAAATGCATCTGGCGAGTTTAAAGACAATTTACACGCCCTACGCAAGCATCCTCACAGCTTATGTGAGTAAGGGAGCTTCAGATCAACGTATACCCACTCATCAAAGTGAAAGGGAAGAGGCCTATTTATCAGAAATTATGGTTGGAAATGTTCTTGTAGAAATGTATGCAAAATGTTGAATACTAGACAAAGCATATTAACTGTTTGATAGAACATCTCAAAAGAGACTATCTCGTGCAAGCCATGGCTGTAGAGCATGAATAAAATGGATTTGTTGAACAGGTTTAAAAAAATTTAAACGAATTCATCACGCTGAAATTACACAACCTTTGCCCACATCCATCCTGCCTAAGTTTAGTACAATTTAGAACATTTATTTTTATTTCTACTAATAATGTTAGATAGATTCAAGTTTTTTCTTGGGCATCGACATCAAGTTTTGGATCAATGGAAGAACTAGTAGGTTGATCAACAATGGTAGGGAAATAATATAAGACAACACATTATCCTTAGGCTTAAGTATTTTGAACATTCTAGCTAGGGAAACTTGGATTTTAATTTGATTTGGAGCTAAATCTATGTCAATAAGAGTGTCATTAGGAAAAAGGTGTGGATTGGAGGACTATGATGGAAAGAACATCAAGGATTAGTTGCACAACTTGACCACCCACTTAGAAACATTTTTATTTGCATTAGCATAGCTACAACTGGTAGCTTATTTTCTTTGATAAGATGTCTTCTTTGCCCCACATGATTTTGGGCTCATTTTCTTTTCTTTGGGACCTCATTACACTTGCAGGTATTTTAGTTTTCTTGGTTCTTAGAACAATATTCTTTTCTACTATAGGATTTTACATGGGTGCTCATATTTTCTTAGCCATCCTTTGATGTAATATAGTGATCTTTGATCTCAATCTCTATCCTATGTTTTCCTTTAACTATATTAGGAACAATGAAATTAGGTATAATTATATAATTAGTGACATTCTTAATACCAACTTTCCTATTTATCAACCGATACCCACTCTATAATTGCATGATGGTAGTCTCAATTATGGATTTGATGTCATCATTGAAAGGTTCGACCCTTTTGTACTGTTGTTCCATAAGTTCTCTAAGGTGTAATAAATAATGTTTTGGTATCTCATATTGGCCAAAGGAATTGACATAAACATATTGAAGAAGCTTATCATTAGTGAAATGAGTCTCACACTCAATTTAGTTGAATATATCCACATACTCACATAGCATTCTAGACCAAATTTATCAATCAAGTCATCTAAAGTACATTGGTTTCTTAAAACTACAAACAACTTATCATTACCATATGGACCAACCTCATGGTCACGAGAAGGTTGAGCTAACTTACATTTTTAGCTCTCAAAGTTGTTTGTTGCTTTCTCACTTGAAAATTTGGGTCTCCAATGTCTAAAAAATCTCATGAAAATATTCCTCCTTCCATATTCAAATTTTTAATTTAGGTATTTAAATATGATTAATCAACTAAATTCACTTCCTTTTATTTGGGAACATAAAATGATCTTTGTTGTAACGAGCAATTCAACATGATATTGATGAGAATATGACCAAAATATGAGAAAATGATGAAAACACTCAATGCTTCCTTAGTAATAGTACCACTAATTAGCAATCAAATAAAATTGCACCCTAAAGCCTAAAGATAAACCACACCTAAGCCCTAGAGGAAGTCAACTCAAGATAATAGGAATTGCAACTTATGATTCTAGATAAATGGTAATATGGACCAATGCATGAGAATAAGTACTTTCTCCTTGTTTTTACTTTGCAACACCAAATTGGGTGTTCCCTAAGCTTTTATTATAGTATAATTAAAATGATATAAATGACCAGAAGGGGTCTTAAAGAAAACCATGCCCAATGCACTAAAAGCCTTGATAACATGTTTGAGCTTTGATGTGTCCATTTATCATCATCACTTAGACCTTAAACTTCCTTTGAGTAGAAAAGGAAGACATGCATGAGATTGACATACTAATTATTACCTCCTAATAATTTATTTTAGTGTAAGACTACACTTCATACTTGAAAGAAAACCAAAAAATAATGTACAAAGCTCTAAAACAATGTTAGTTGAATGGTTGCTTTTAACATATTCTATTACTAAATAAATGAGCTATGTAGATTTGGAAGAACTACTAACATAGTTTATAGATACTGCAATGGGTTTTTTATGCACAAAGGTGTAATGAAGGGTTAAACTCACTACATATTGGTTCTTTTATCTTGTAAATCTAACAAACTTGAATCTCCAAACCAAATGAGTAAATGCATGTGTAATTTAAAATTTATAACATGTGAAAGATGACAACTAAAAGGATCTAGTGTGGTTGATTACATCTATAAGATCAACTCTATGCACATAAAGGACACACCATATATTTATTACATCAAGAATAGAACATTCTTGAACAATTCATGAGAAAATACTCTTGTATTGGAGTGAACAGATGAGTTCTCTATGAAAGATTCACAATTTTTTTATAATATTTATGATGATTAACTAATCACTCACAATACACATGTTAGAAAATATAATTAGGGGAACATGCATCATTCCCAAAAGCTAATCCAAAATACATGGATATATTCATAGACTTAGAAAACTATACATGGATATATTCATCTTCAATTGGGTATAAAATGAATTTATATGATGGATTAAGATTCAAAACAACACATTACAAAATCCTAAAACTATTACAAGCTACCTTGCAATTTTTCATGTATTTGTTTTATAGAAAATTTACTAACATGTTACATTTTTATTTTTCTCTATATATAATATTCTAGCTCATCCATTCCAACAAAATGGCATAGGCATGTACGTATAATTTGGCCCTTTAACATAGGCCCTTATTTACTCAACACATTAATCCAATCCCTTTAAAATTTTGCATATAACCATAAGGATAAAACTTATATTAGATCAATCAGTTGCACCAAATGGCAATGAAGGCCATCTCTACATTAATTATAATAAAAAGAATATAAATATACATAGACATGGAACACCTCTATAGAAATTGCAAGCCATATCAAGCCATGTATAATTCAAATATATCACCAAGGACACAATACACACCCACACCCACCATATTCACAATATTATTGGATAGAGGAAGAAAACCCTATATTTAGGGCACATAGGGCATAACTAAGGTATGTACAACAAAAAATGCAAAAGACAACCACTAGTGTTTTAGACGTCAATATATTGGTGAGTTCTTAGATAGTATAAAGATATGGAAATTGGTCATACTTAATATTTGTGTTGGACTCTATAATTATTATCCTTGTCACAAAGGAAATCCCTGAATAATGATATATATATAGTGCTTGAAGACCATCAAGAGTGAGCCCTACATTATCACATTTTATATATGGTAGATCTATCAATGATTATTGGGTAAGTGCACCAAGATGGTTCCCAAAAAAGGGGCTTAAGTGGCCACTTTTTTTTTGAAATCAGGAAATACTGACCTTGGACGTGAAATTGAGGATAGCTACACTCAAATTTTTTTGATGGAACAAAAACAAGGACCGCAGTGCTCCGAGTCTACTTTCTAAACTACTAATTTATTTTGAAAATGGTTGAGATTAAGGGGTTCAAAAGAGGGACACACACAAATTGTTGTCGTTTCTGTTAGAAAAACATAATATAGAACCTCTTGTGTGACCCGAGCACGGTGGACTTTTTTTTAGTATTTTTAAAATCGCTCCAGTCAAAAGTTAGATAACAGTATGTAGTAAGGACTGGATATTTTCTGATAATTTTTTAATGAATATTTGATTTTTATTAATTTTTCTAAGTGGGCACTTCCTAAAAGCAAATTTTGGCCGTGCTCCCTCAAATTTTGAAACTAAAATATTTTTCTAAAATTTTATTTTTTTAAATTGTAGAATGGAGTCTAGTTTCTAAAATATAATTTATTTCAAATTTTGATGAACGGTTAATTTATAGCTAAAAAATACCAAACACTGCTTTTTGAAGAAAAATGGACATACAATCAAAAGAAATTATGGATGAAAAGTTTAACATTGTTAGAAAGTGAAAAAAATTACATCGTTGGAAAGCTAATAAAGAACCTAACATTACCCATGTCTTCGATTTTCTTGATATTGAACTAGATGCAATCTTGATGGTGAGCACGAACCCGATTATGTGAAAATTTGTTGAATTTGGAAAAACCACATCTTTGGTCTTTGGGAATGCCCTCCAAGGCTTTGGGTTGGTATTCCAAGGAAAATACCAAAGCTAAG
>VDFB02205732.1:0-36933 GCA_007258455.2 Sequoia sempervirens
GACTAATGCACTCATTTGTAATACATTGGCACATGGGGAGCTGAGGATACCAGAGGAGGAGCTCTACAAGCATCACACTCAGGTAAGTGCACAAATAAATATTTAAAGAAGATTGATTGGTGCAAATTCTTTTCAAAGCTCTATCATTTTGAAGTCTTATCGAAAAGACTAGAATCATGCCGCTTAAAAAGAAACAACTAGAAGAAAAGAAAAGTAAAATTGAAATTAAGGATGAACAACCAAAGATAAAAAAGAGGCCTCTCCACCAGTCCATCCTAGATTTACTCCCAAGGTCCACCAAAGAAGGTAATAAGAAATTCCTCATAGATATCGCACAAGGCTATAGGGATGCCCTCATTCATAAATCTGGGTGGGACTTATTTTGGTATTTTTACAGTAAAATAAATGAGAAAGATCCAATGTCAAACCCCTGGGTGCTAGACTTGGCCAAACTAATTGTCCCAAATGTATTTGTTGATGTGGATTTTATCATAATATTAACTAAACATTACTACCCTGCTACTAAAATTGTGAGGTTTCTAAATGGTTTGGTGTTAGTAGAGGTAACTAGGGCAGCTATCATTGAGTGTTTTGACTTGAATAAACATGCCTTCACTAAGATAAACTTACAAAAAAGTGAGGAAGAATACACCAGGTTGAGAAGAACTTACAAGAGTGACAAGCTTCCCCTATACATGAAAAGAGGTATTGGAAACAAAATGATTCCCATTTCTCCCTCCATTACTAAGCCAATCACTATGGAAGACTTTCAATACTATTTTGCAAATACATATCTTTCTCTATGAAAAATACTGGGATGGATTCTCAAGATAAAATGCCAATAATCCTAATGATGATGGCCATGAGAATCTAGAATCCTGAAACTAATATAGAATATGACTTTGCTTCATATCTTGTAAGGGTATTGGATGACGAATTCTCATAGGTCATAGAAGACAAAGCACCCATTACCTATAAACACTATTCTCTTTTGTGTCATTTGATATTATACTAGAATCAATAAAAATGGACCAAACAAATGGACTTGGCTAGAATTGATGAGCAAGGGAATCCCACACTTGTTCAAAAGTGGTGCTATATCTGGGACATTCGATGTAAAAACACAAGCTATGTGATATTCTATGAAGATTTTGTGCACAAAATCCTATGAGTTCTTGGTTACTCAATACCAAGACTTCCCACTAAAATACTACAACTATTGAGACCTCTAGCCCTAAAATAGGAGTGGGGTCATACACACAATTTTGGTGATTAGTTCTTTCTCCCTGAAGTCACAATAATGAGTCTATGGGTGTCCTATTGATCCACACATACTACCAAAGTTTGTGCCTCTTAGACTAGCATTTCTAGAGTTTATGTGGCAGATGATTTGGATGGAAAATGATGTGATGCACAAACAGAAGAAGGGCACATTTTTTCCAAACGTAACCAAGTGTGAAGACTGGTCTATAGGTTCAGGCATGTTGGAAAAGTTGCAATATTATTTAAAGACAAGATATTCATTGGATTTTGGAAAAGGGAGAGTTTTTTATCCTGAAAATCATATGAATCACATAAAGCATAACCTTCTCACCAAGTCAACAATTGCACACCAAGTAGACTATGAAGAAGATGTGATAAGGAATTGCCTTACTTTTCAAGAAGTATTCCACAGAAAGAAAAAATGGGAAAATATGAGGTAACTTGAAGAAGAGAGGAAGCAAAAATACAAATATTTCCTAGGCTATTTTGTTGAAGATAACGACTCTATCAGAAGAATAAATTTGATAATTGGCAAATTTGAAGACTTATATGGTAAAATGGAGGCATATCTTCAAGTACACAATGGTAAGATAATAGAAAAGCACACCCCAAACACAATCTTAGAGTCTCCCATGGAGAAATTTCCTCCTAAAAGACAAAAGACAGAAAGCACTAAGCCATTGGTCCCTTATGAAGAAAGTGAAGGAGTTGGAGACACTGAAGAAGTTGCAAATGTGTTGCAATCATTAAAGGTTGATGTTGAGGTTGATCAACCAGTCCATGAGTCTAGTGCTCATATGTCTAAAGAAAGGATGGATGATAAAGAAAAGGAAAATATAGAAATGCATGAAGATGAAAGGGAGGTTGCAGCTAGGCAGTTCATAGAAGATGATGAGTTTATTAAAACTCCAGAATTTAGGGACTTTTGGATAAAAATAAAGGTGAAAGAATTTGAGGAAAGAATGGAGATAAATAAAATGGAAATTGAGGAATCCCAAAATGATTAGGTGGTGGCACAAACCTTTAGGGAATTGAGAATTTATGATATTGACATTAGCCTTCAGAAGGTTAGGGAGATGGTTTTTAAAAGTAACATGCTCATTTTCCCTAGTTTGAAACTAAAGAAGATTTTTTTTCTTGACCAAGTATAAGCCCAAGAAGATCCTATGCTAGTTGTAGATTTTGATTCTAATGAAGGGGTGAGTGGTACAAGATATAATCCCAAGATTGAGACCCTAGCTATATGGATCAAGTAGAAGAATACACAAAATCCAAAGCTACTCGATGTGATACAAGGAATGAAAGGGGTAGCTATGGTAAGAACATTACACGATACAAACCCTTTAGAAGCTACCACTATGACTATGCATTCAACCATGTTTACTCCTGAACTATTAAAGGATTGGAGGATAGACTAAAAGAGTATGAGAAGGAGCAAAAAATTATAAATGATGAAGTTGACAAGTTGTTCATGGAAAATGTAAAACTAAAAGAGCAGTTAAGGGGAGTAGTAACTTCATAGAGAAAAGAAATAATGCTATATGGGCCCCTGAGTATTCTAGTAGATGATGTGCAAAATATTTCTACTAAACAAATAAAATCTCTCGAGAAGGAAGTGGAAGAAATGAAGACGACCAAAAATAAAGCCAAGGAGGAAGTAAAAAAGTAGATTTGTGATGTTATACAAAAAATTCTTAAACATTGAGTAAATTTGGTTATAGATAAATTGGAGAGTGTATATAATAGTTACAAGTTACATCAACAATTTGTTGATCAAATGAAAGCACATATGCTTGTGTTAGAATGCCTATTTAAAAAGTGGTAGCCTATACAACACACTTTGTTTAAATTGTATAGAGCTCTACAAAGGAGTATTGATGCTCCCGCAGTGTTGAAAGTGGCTGAGAAAATAGTCAAGATGATTATAAATGAATTTCAGTATATATAGGGAGAGGAAAAAAGGGTTAAGACATGAATAGATTCTTTCCATACTCTAAAGCAATGGTACATACCAGAATTAGTAAAAGGTGATGACCAACTTATAAATATTGAAGAGGGTAAAAGGGAGTTTGGTTAGGTTGTTCATAAATGTATTACTCACATACATAAAGATGGTGACATCAATATTCATAGACTCAATTTGATTATGGATGGATTAGTTTCTTTTGATGTTGGGTATATGAATTTTTTTACTAATGAGAAGGCA
Source organism: Sequoia sempervirens (assembly GCA_007258455.2). Lineage (NCBI taxonomy): Eukaryota > Viridiplantae > Streptophyta > Pinopsida > Cupressales > Cupressaceae > Sequoia > Sequoia sempervirens. The sequence goes on from VDFB02205732.1 coordinate 3,470, forward strand.
TTGTTAGATAGTCAGTGGCAATTTCATCTCACAAATATACCGAGGATTCAAGAATACAAATGGCCATTAGACTTCACAATATATCAGTGGGGGAGAAGTCTATGGCTTCCAAGGAGTAGGTCACTGGGACAAGAGCATTTCAATGTCTATCAGGGAGATGAAGGATTTTTTAGATCAATGATCATGAGCCTTCTATGATTATTAATAGATTCATGAAATCTAAATGTCTTAAGATTTGTATATTTCTTTAATTATGCTGACCAAACAAATAGTTAGTGAAGAGGTGTAGTTTTGAAATGTTGCCTCATTTTGTAAAAGGCTTGTAGCTTGTTGCTTCTCATATAAAAGGGGAAACCAAGGCCTAATTTTGAATATCATCATTATCATCACCACTACTAGTAGTAGGTCATTAGTATAGCATATTCCATCCATCCATTTTCATATCGCATTTTTTTTGCTATTAATGTACATCCTTTGAAGAAAGATAATGGAGAAGATTATTCTTAATTGGTGAATTTATTGTTAGTGTTCAACTGTTGTGTTGTCTCCAAAGTGGTTTTGTTGATTTATTCAAATTTTATATAATTTTTCAGGACACTTTTGTTGTTGTTGTGTGGTTTCCTTGATTGGTTTTTGGTTGGAGTGAATTAAAAACCCTTTCAAATAATTTACTTTAATTGGTTCCTGCCAAGGATTAAAATCCTTTTAAAGTGGTTGTTCTGATTGGTTTCCCTCAAATTAAGAATTAAAAATTCTTTCATGTTGTCAATGTAATCTGGGGGGATAACACCGAGATTTATAAAGAAGAGTACAATAGATAACTAACCTGGACATTTGTACAAGGTGCAAACATTTAAAAGTGCCCAACAGTTAGAGTTAAGCTGAGGAGTAGATCCACCTATCCTACAAATTTGTCTCCATCATCATAATTCACCCATCAACTCCATTCACCCAATAGATTAGGCACTAGTCAACTTTAGAACATTTTTATACAAATTCAACTCACACTCTTGATTATTCAAATACTTTCATTAGGAACTAGTTAGTAAGCTTTGCATCTACTTCACACCCATGTTACATAGTGTGTAGATTGCCCAAATTAGAGATCATATCCAAACATTCAAATTTTCCTTATCATTTAGGTACACCCACCTTGGTTTAGCAAAGCCTAAAGAGTAGGGGGTTATCAATCACATTTTATTTGTTCATTGGCCAAAAACACACTAAGAGATTGGAACCCTCTTAAGGTTCAAAACCTACTTTTTTAGACCTAACACAACCAACTTCTGGTTTTATGCCATAGCAAAGCTTTTTTGGACTCCATCAAACAACTAAATTGAAAACCCTAAGTCTTTGCAATGTGTGTCTTCATGAAGGAAAATAAAAATCTCCTTTTTCCATACTTTGGCACCTAAGACTTAGCCAAATATCTTTACTTTTCTCATTTTGCTTACCTTTTAAATTTCAAACCTTCACATTGTCATTCTCTCATTTTTTTTTTTAATATCCTTTAACCAATACTTTTAAAACTCATTATCAGTGATTTCAAGCTCTAAATTATGTCTTATGATAAAATTTATAATGAAAGCCTTGAAATAAAGGATTTTGCAACATTCTTGGTGATCTCTCAAAAAAATTTGCTTGCTAAACATGGTGACCAGCTGCCTTAGATCATCCATTGGGCATAAGATTCATGAAGAAACTTGAAACATACTAAAAATCAAACCTCATTTATTGTTGTAACACTTCAAGGAAGAACTTGACACCCTAAAACTTATTCAACTACCTAAGAAGACTCAAAACATGACTAAAACTAACTAAATAACTATGCATTGGCACTTAGAGGAATGAAAATATGCCTAATCTAACCTACCCTAACCAACAGTGGAGGTATTCAAACATATCCATTAATTGGTTGAGTGAAATAGCAACCCTTCCTTAACAACTTGCAATGTTTTTCATGTTCATGAGCAGCCCAAAAAAGGTGTTACACAAGTAGAAACTCAATGAACAACTGCAATGCTTTTTGAAAAACATAAACAAGCTCACCTACTTCATGTTGACCATGCACACTATTGTTTTGTACTAGATAAGTGAGTTTAACTGAATCTCTTTCAACTGCAACTCTAAATTTAGCTTCATCTTTAATTGTAACTTTATGGTTGGGTGCAAGCATGACTGGTGATACTATGTTGGCTTCCATCCTAACAAGATATTTGATAAGACACCCTCTTTAAGTAACAAACTTCAAACTCTCACTGTTGGCTTCTTTATCCTGAATTTCTTGTTCAACATTATGCATATTGGCATGTTTTGGTTCATGCGGTTCAAATAGAAACATGGTTGCATTCTCCTCTAGTTCATGTTGCTCATGATAATTTTATTCTTGCATTAGTTCTAGTTTGGCATCTAGATTTGAGAAAAAATCTTCAATGATGCTAGTGAAAATTTCTTCATCAATTTGTAGCTTGTTCTCCTCATGTGTATCAACATTCACACTCTTCAAAACAATGTTGTCCTCATTTTTCTCTTGGTGTACCAACACCCTATCAAGATTGTTTGTATCTTCTAGCTATCCCGAAGTTGATGTTGATTTCAACATGTGTATGCATTCATCTTGTTCAAAGAAAGAATGAAGTCCATCAAACCAAACTATAGAATCTTCCTTTTCACCACCCCCTTTTTGCTTGTGATTTGTTGTCTTATCATCATGTTGATTTGTAAAGACCACCTCTTGAGACTAATTTGGTAAAAATGTAGAAATTGTTTCCTTCTATTCTTGTTGCTCATGATGATTTTCTTCTTGCATTAGTGCTGGTTTGGCATCTATATTTGAACAAAATGTTTCCAAATCATCCCAAAAAATGTCTTCCTCAACCTCCTCTTTACTTTTTTGCATAAGAGGACTACTTTTGACTTCATATTCGACTTGATCAACAACCTTGTGTGTATTAACTTATTCTATACTTTGAAAAACAAGGTTGTATTTCTTTCCCTCCTTACAAACCAACCTCTCATCATGTTGATTATTAAATTAAACATTCTCTAACACTTGTGATTTCATTGCAACTTGCATACTCTTTTCATCCTCATCAACAAAACAAGGAAGTTCATCAAAAGAGAATGTTAAACTTCTTTTACATCACCTCTTTCTTGCTTATTGTCTTGCTATCTCAACTAATTTGTTATCATAGGAATTGACATCTTCTCCTCACCTTCAACAAAAAATGGGAGCTCTTCAAATAAATCAGTTAGAACTTCACAATTAATACCTCTTATTTCTCCTGCAGACTGTTGTCCTACTTGATTATGCTCATCATTCCCTTACAACAAATCTGATTTTTCCTCTTTTAACTTATTTGCAAGTGTACCAACAACAAAATACCTCTCTTGTTGCTTACTAAACCAACTATCTTGGTAAACAATGGGACCATCTTTACAAAGATGAATGGTGATAGGACAAGAGGGCTGATTATAAAGGTCTTGTTGGGTTTCTTGGGGAAGTATACATGTTGAAGAAGGTTGTTCTTGAGGGATACTAGGATCTTGCAAAGGATGTAGATTCCTAAAGCTTGGAATTTCAAACTTAGAAGATTGACTTGAAGACTTGAAAGGAATGCCTTGTTTGAAACATAGGATTTTGTACTTGGGAAGCTGTTAATAAATATTTAACTAGCTCCCTTCGGGTTTATTTTTCTATGCACTGGCCTATGCATCGCCAAGTCTACTCAACCTTTTATCAAGGTTTTGATCTTCTGTTCCACACATCTACTCTTCGCAACTTTGAGTATCGACATTCCCTTCGGATCCCGGGAAACTCCATTGTGCTTCCACATGTTGCAGCTACACAATGCTTTTGTTTCTTGTTTCCTTGACGCCTCATCGGGCTGCGAGATGATGCCACAAAGCCCTCATTCCTAAAAGGTGCTGGTGGGCCCCACGGTTGCTAACTGCCATATGCACTTGCTACGTGTTGAATGTTCACAAATCCTTCAACATAGAGATGAAATCGCAACCGCGGGCAGCGAAATGTTGCCACGCATCTTTTGCACCTGGCTGATAAACGTTCCCTCCATTGTGATAAAGTACTCGGCGCATTCGACACATGTTGCATTTTCAGAAATCCTCTGCAGTTATAGGAGAAAGGTTCATGCGGGCAGTGAAAGGCTACCATGTGCCTAAGCAGCAGATATGTTATGTGGGCGATGAACCAGATGAACCAAATAATGCTATTAGTTGTTGCTTGTCATAATCATTCATAGCAAGGGATGACACTTGTCTGATTGGGCCTAGCTAGGACCACCGCCATTGTAGATGTCTAAATTTGGACACTTAATTTATCCAAATTCATCCCCTTTTGTCTTATTTTCATTAATTAAGTAATACTACTATTATTTAATTAATATCTTTAATTCTGCCAAATCCCTAAGGTATTTAATCAATAATACCTTATCTCTTTAATCCTCCTTCCATCAATTGAATTAAATAAATATTCCATTTATTTAATTCTCTTCATCACATCCTCCATCATTTTTATCTTATTCTAATCCATTCTTCTAATCCATCATTAGGATGTGCACATGCCTAATCCTTGATTAGGATGTGTCACATCCTCCAACTTTTGCAAGTTGGCCTCTAATCTCTCTTAGCCACCTAACCATCCTCCTAATCCTTCACTAACTAGCCTAATCAACCTCTCAAGGAATTTTTTTCATCCTTCAAGGAATATTAAATTCCTTCTCTTCCCCATGTCCTTTATGACATATGTCCTTGAGTCAACCTTATTAAAGGCTTTCTCCTTTTGGAAGGAGCACTCCACTTCCCCATGTGAATTTTTAATTCACATTTAATCCCCAAGGCATCCAAAAGGAATTTTAATTCCCTTTCTCCCCATGTCCTTCACTTATTTGCATTCTTTTCCATCTCCCCATGGAATATTTGAGGGAATTTTAATTCCTCCACTTGTCCTCTCACCCACATGGGGACAATTACCTCCTTTATGAGGAGATCTTGTCCAATCCCAAGGTACTTTGTACCCCCCTCCATGTCATGTACCATCCTTCCACCTCATGTCCACTTCACCTTTTAGGGATTATATCACATGCCACATGTCAAGATGTGAGGGCTTGTGAGTTCTCAACTCACCTTAGCCCTACATCTTGATATTTAGTGGCTCAATCTTGATTATCCATTTCCCTAAGTTCTCAAAGAATCTATGATACCCTCTTTTCTCTCATTTTGGGAAGATCATTTTGCTATCAAGCTCTTGCAATTTGTTTCTCAACTTATGCTTAGCCATTTTATTGTTTTCATCCACTTGCATTCATCCTCCGACATCATTTTGACTTGCATCTACTTTTTCATCAAAGGAACATACACACCAAAGATCGAGAGGGCCAGCTAGATGGTCGACTCAACACAATTATTGCGTTTTGTTTCTTTTTGATCTTGCGTTGTTCCAACTTAGGCTAATCTTGAGGTGTAGAGTTGTTTGATAATTTTATTTTACCTCTTTTACTTGTTGGCATTTTCTAGTAAGCACCAACCAGGCCTATCCACATTACATCATTACAAAGATGCATAAGCTGGAATGGTACGGTGCTGAGTTCTTGATTTTTTGCAATGGCTTTGGGGAATATTTTGATTCAAGCATCATTGTGGAAGATTGTAGGATCTTTTCTGTTATTGCTCTCTGAAGTAGTGGGAGGTTTTCTTGCTATATATACTTTCTCTATTGATGAGAAATGGTTCAGAACCAGGGAGAAACACGTTTTTAGTGAAAAGATGCCGGGGCCCTTTGGCCACTATTTGTTTGGTGAAAAAACTCGAGGCTTCCTTCCAATTGTTTGAACCTTTCTATTTTTTCATGCTATTTGATCAAAGCATGAGCTGTGCTTTTATATTGTCTTGATATTTCATTTAAAGAACTTCTATATATATTGGATGCAAGTTTTCTAACCTAGACCATGTCTAATGACTCTTCTTGCCAGTAAAAATGTATGCAATATTATTTTATGTCAATAAATGAAATGTCTATGCTATCATTTTAAGTCTCTGATATTTTGGAATACAACACCATTCAGGCCCTTAAATCTATGATTTATCGTGCCCATCATCAAATCTTGGCACATTGCCTTAGGTTAGACTTTACTTTATTATGTTCACCTCATTTTCCCTTTCCAAACCCCATTATAGAAAAAGCCAACTTCTCTAAAAATCTAGAGGTTAAGTTTAAGCCTTAAAGGTCCATAAGTGAGTTTCCCATAAGACTCATTACTGGTCAAATTTTGGCATCAACAGTTTGTTCTTTTTCTGGCATGCTTGGTGGGACTAAGTTTAATGAAATTGCATCTTAGAAGGGTGTATGAGCCATTAGCCTGTAACTAGATCCCAAACTGTAGGTGACCCTAGTTTACTAGTACCTCCGCTAGGGACAGTCCAGGTCACAAATCAGCTGGTAACCGTCCCATCCCTGATGCCCTTACCTCTCACAATGTTGATGGCCGCCAATAGAAACTGGCATGTGATGCTGGTCAGTAGCTAGTTAGGCGCCCTGTGTCTTGAGCTATCCACCTTTAGCCATGAAAGCTATACTGAAGTTTACTAGAGACAACTCAAGAATGCTAGCAAAACATTTGCAGAATGTGGCATATGTATGTCTGGTGCACGGGATTATAGCACAGAATGTAGCCCTAAGGCTTCTTGTCATGTCTTTTAAAGGCAAGGCATTGGATTGGTATCGAACACTGATACCTAATTCAATCCGCACCTGGGATGAGCTCGAAGATCCGTTCTATGAGAGGTTATCGAATGACAAAGATCGTTCTTCATTGTATTATCAACTATCTGTCATAAAACAAGCCCCCCAGGAGGCTCTAACAGAATTTAATGCTTGATTTCATGCGAATTGGTAGAGGATCTCTGTTACCATATGCCCGACTCCCGAGTTAGCATTTATATTTTATCTGAATTCCATCAATTTTGACATTTCTGTGATGATCAAGTCTTTGGGGGGAGCTACTCTGCTAGATGCTTATGGCACCATTATCAAAGTCAAGAATCATTTAATAGATTGCAAAAAATTGTCTCTTGGACCTATTATGCCACTATTTCCTGAAATATCTATCTCTGCGCAAGAGGTCACGTCAACTAGTGCACCCACAACTGCCCAGTCAATGTACACATATGTAGCAGGCTCACAAAATGTGGCTTCTACATTAGATTCTTCCACAGATGAAATAAGTGACCTCAAAGAGATGTTGTGAACCATGGAAAATGATATAACTACTTTTAAGCAGAACCAAGCAATGCCTCTGAAGCTTGCGTATAAAAACTATCAAGGCGGGCGGTCTTCTTATCAGCAAAATCAATACCAAGGTGCACCTCAGGGTAATCCACCAGCTGCAACGACAAACCAAATGGTGTCTATGCCTACTTCGCTGATGAGTGCATCATTAAGCTTGAGTAGGGAATTAACTGTAGGGCAGAACAATCTTATTGATGATATCAATCCATGGTGTTTCCCTTGTAGCGATGCGCATATGCCCCAAAACTGTCTGCATGGCAACCTACAAAAAAAGGTGGCAGAGAAATGCAGCCAAGGCACAACAATAGAAAATGGAGGTTATGTATATGCCTCACCACAAATGGAGAGTGTGGTCCTTACTGCACAAATGCAAGGAATGTCTTTAGAACAAGAATCCGATATTGCTCCTAATCATACACTCTTCTCTTGGATGGAAGAAGAAGAAACAATGTTTGCCAATGACACATTCATATCCAAAACACCGCAAGTATAGTCTGATTATAACACACACTCAAAGAGGAGATTCACCAGTAAGTCATTTGTTTCACATCTAGACAGCCTGCAACTCAAAGGCATTTTTGATCAAATTCCTAGTGCTTCAACCATCCCTTCACCTTCTCAACCAAGGAAGGAAATTATTATAGTAAGAACCAAGGAGCAGAAATATCTGAGTTTGTCACCTTTTAATATGGTAGAGAAATTGAAGAAATCATCCACTAATGTGTCTCTATGGGACATTCTAGCTATCCCGGAACAAAAAACGCTATTAAAGAAGGAACTTCAAGAAGGGATCAACCCAATATCAATAAAGCCTTTTTCTAGTGTAGAGGTTGTTTATCAGATACCACTAGCTAAGGTTCTTACAAACAATACAAAGGAATCCCTTGCCAAGGACAGAAGTAGGTTGAAACCTCAGCCCTTTTTCTTGACTCTCATTATAGGAAAGATGTTATTGTACAACACTATGATTGATTATAGCTCTAGTACAATGATTATGCCTAAACAGATAGCCAAAGCTTTAGGACTCAGCTACAAACCTATGAAAAGAGGGGTGATGCAGCTTGATGGAAATAAAGTTAAGACTGTAGGTGTCATCAAAGTGCTTCCTTTAACTCTATTTGCTTGCCCTAGTATCACGGTCTTGCAGGACACAGTGATCATAGATGTCCTGCCTATGTTTGGTCTTTGTCTATCCCAAGAATTTACTTCAAAGGTGGGTGGATACCTATCCTTGGATTGGTCATATCTGATACTTAGGACCAAATATGACACAAAAATGAAGATAGAATCAAAGGCTCTACATTCTGAACATGTGGCGGATGAAGCCTTGATCAATTTTGAAGCCGCGCATACCCCTATCACCAAGCAAGAAATGTATTGCATTGAATTGCTAGAGGAAGAGAAAGTGAGTGAAGATCAGAATGATAAAGAAGATGCTCTGTTGAGTTAACACATAAACAATGATCCTTTCATAAATTATCATGCTATAGGATTGGGCACGTATGTAATTTATGATGAAGACCGCATGCTTCTGAGGGTCGCCAAAGAATCTGAGGGTAGCCAAGCAAATGAGCTATGGACACTGTACTTTGATGGAGCAAGAAGCAAAGTAGGTGCTGGAGTAGAGGTATATCTAATATCCCCACAAAATAAAAAATGGTTGAGGTTTTTCTACTTTCATTTCACTTGTTCAAACAATGAGGCTGAATATGAAGGGTTAGTCTAAGGCTTAAGCCTTGTGGAATGAATGGGAATTAAGAAATTAATTATGTTCAGAGATTCTGAATTGGTAGTTAACCAAGTCTGAGGAATTTCTGCAACAAAGAATGTCCGCATGAGATCCTATCAGCACCGAGTCTGGGACCTGATTGATGGTTTTGAAGCTTTCAACATCCAGACTATCCCCCAAAGACAAAATAGCGATGCAGATCACATGGGTGTGATTGGTGCTTAGTTTGATCATGTCTCTGACCTGCTTCATAACGAACATTCAGTACAAGTACTAGTCTGACCAGTGATCCCCGACAATGATCAGAGTTGGTAGGTTTTTGAAAGCGATGAACACATTGCCTCATTTATCCAGCACTCAGGGGAGTTCGCCGATCAACTTCAACCAAAGATTGTTGAGGCTTATGAAGGAAAAATTATGCAGCTCAAATCTAATAAACTTTTGAAAGGATTGGTTACTCTTGAAAAAAAATTTGATTGTAATGATGCCTGAAATGATAAGCGGAAGTTCGTGGCAGGAAAAAGTGATTATGTGGACCTTCAGGTCTTCAATAGTAGGAATCTTCAAGTCAGAAAAAATGTCCTGCACCATGATAAGGAAGGGTTCATCAATTTCTATGAAAAATATGGAGTAGTGGCCTGGTCTTATGATGACCTAGAGGGATATGATTCTAACATCATTCAACACACTATTGAGTTAACAAAAGGTGCAAAACTAGTATGATAGAAATAGAGGCCAGTCAACCCTAAAATTGAAGCCCTAATGGCACATGAGCTAACTAAGCTCATTGAGTCACGCACTATCTTCCCAATCAAACATAGTACTTGGGTATCAAATATGGTCCTAGTCCAAAAGAGGAATGGAGATATCCGCTTGTGTGTGGACTTCTGAGACCTAAAAAGAGCATCTCTGAAAGACCACTAACTGTTGCCTTCTATGGAGTCAATCCTACAAACTATCACATGATCAGAAATATTTTCTCTGTTGGATGGTTTCTCTGGCTACAATCAAATCCAAGTTAAAGAAGAGGATCAACACAAGACTACGTTCACCAGAAAGTGGGGAATATTTGCATATGCTAAAATGTCTTTTGTTTTATCCAATGCAAGGGAAACATTCCAACGGGCGATGGACATTGCATTCAACAAACTAATCAATAAGTTTATTTCAATCTATTTGGATGACCTTACTATGTTCTCTAAATCTAAGGATGATCATTTTGATCATTTGGAATTAGTTTTTCAAAAGTGCCAAGAGTTTGGAGTTTCCCTAAACTCGAAGAAATGTGTATTCGGAGTGCCGTAGGGTAAGCTGCTGGGACATGTTGTGTCTAGTGAAGGTGTTTCAATTGACCTCGAATGAGTAAAGGCTATCAAAGAACTTCCCCTTTTGGTAAATAAGAAAGGTGTTCAATCTTTCCTGGGCAAAGTAAATTTTGTCAGAAAGTTTATTTTTGATTTCGCGGGAATGATTAGGCTGATCACCGTAATGCTGAAGAAATATCAAACATTCAAGTGGACAACCAAAGCTCGGGAAGCTTTTGAAAAGGTCAAGGAAACTATTTCCAAAGCTCCGATGCTGGTTAATCCGGATCAATCCAAGGACTTTATATTGTATGCTTTCAGTAGCAAGTCCAATATTGCTATTGTCCTAACCCAAAAGGATGACGAAGAAAAGGGGGAACATCTAGTGGCTTTCTACTCCAGGACCCTAAAGGAATATGAGGTGAATTATAATTTCATCGAAAGATAGGCCTTTGTAATAGTAAAGGGACTTAAAAATTTCCGCCATCTAATTTCCTACAACAAAATGTTGGTGTATATCACACATTCCAGTGTGCGTGAATATATTATGGAAGGGGAGATCACAGAAAAAAGGGCTAATTGGATCACCAAGATCCTTGAATATGACATTGAAGTCAAGCCTACTAAAACTATTAAAGGAAGATGACTATGTGAGTACATGGCACAGAATGAGGAGGTACCTGTCGTAGAGGAGCAACCAGAACTCATCTTGATAAATGAATTGGAATTGGAAGGCAATTGGCTAACTAATAGAATGAGGTTCATGCAAATGAGAAAGTATCTGTCAGGCCTCTCATCCCAAAAAAGGAGGTATTACCGACTACATAATTGTGGATATACGCTAATAGAAGTCCTTTTCAAAAGGAATTTTAATGGTGTTCTCTTGCGATGCATCACTTCAGTGTAGGCGAAGAGGATCCTCAGCGCATTCCACAATAGCATTGCGGGCAGACATTTCTCTACCAAAACCACTACCATTAAAATCATGTGTGCTGGCTATTATTGGCCTACACTTTTTAATGACTCCCACTCTTTGGTGAAGGCTTGCAAAAAATTTCAATTCTTTGCTGACAGAAGGAAGAATTTCTCAATGCCCCTCAAACCTATAGTGGTGGACGAACCATTTGCACAAAGGGGCCTGGACTTCATCGGAATGATCAACCCAATTTCTAGTGCCGGACACAAATGGATTCTGACTGCCATGTATTACTTCACAGGGTGGACAGAGGCTATTCCCCTTAAAAGCGCAACAGAAACAGAGATTGTAGATTTCCTCGAGAAACTGGTGACAAGGTTCGGCCCTCCAAAAACTATTATTTCAAAAAATACCAGAGCTTTCCTAGGCACAAAGGTATGTCACTTTGTATTAAAGAATGACACATTCCTTAAAAAATCATCAAACTATTACCCACAGGGAAATGGTCTAGCGGAGTCAACAAACAAAAGCTTAGTTCGAATCCTTAAAAGGATTGGCTCGGAACACTAGAGGGAATGGCATAAAAACCTCTGAAAAGCACTCTAGGAAAACTGTATAACTCCTAAGAAAGTCCTTAAGACTTCACCTTGTGAGTTGGTATATGGGAAAGAGGTGTCATTACCCATCTGCATGGAGATTCTGACAATACAGTTGTTAAAATCTCTTGAGATAGAACAAAATGAAGCCATGGAGGTTCGGCTCGCCAAACTGTTGGAAGTACAGGAAAAAAGGGAGAATTCCCTAATAGCTATGACAAGCCATCAATAGGTGGTCAAGCGATGGTTTAACAAGAAGGCTTCTAACCAAGGTCTAAAATGCGGAGACTTAGTGCTAAATTTTGATAAAAGGGCTGCTAAGCCAGGTCAACATGGTAAATTTGATAGCTTATGGGAGGGTCCCTTTAAAATCATTCGGTGCAAAGAAAACAATGCTTTTGAGCTGAAAAATATGGAACAAGAACCCTTAGGAATCTCGATCAGTGGGATTCATCTTAAGCTGTTCCATTAGGCACTGAGCTTTTTTTTGTACATATGTAAATAGTGCTTTTATTTTATTTCCGTTTCTTTGGCCGGTCTTTTGCGAATTAGTTTGTGCTTCTATGAAATTAACCCATTATTACTGGCAGATGGAATACTAGAATTTCTTTACATAGAACAAACCCATGTGCGGAGAAATAATAGAATGAAAGTTGAGAGCCCATAAAATTGAAATATAGAATGAAGGAAAGAGCATGGATTTTCTTTAAAAGATATATATCTATTCATATATGTTCTTTACATTACAAAAGTGGCTGGGAAGCTATAATCCAAAATTTAACAAGTATCTAAACTATTATATATATGATAGCCTTTTTTGGGGCTTATATACAGCTATGGGCAGGTATTATGAGTAGTAGGCAGGGAGACATTTGTTGAGCAGTCAGGGGGGTTTTCATCCAAAGGCATGGTTGGCGGAAATTGACGCATTAACTGTAGTTTCCACTTCTTCCTCATCCATGAGTTCTTTGGCAGCACTAGTAGCATCATTCGGTACAACCACCATTGGTAGGGGGAATACCAGGTTCCTGGAATTAGTATACCAATCTACATCATAGAAGGGTATTATGTTGTAGTTGCATAACAGAAAATGTAGGGCCTGAGTAACCCTCTGCTAGTGATGGTCGCAAGTCTATAGGTGGAATCCACTGAGGAACAACAACCAAACTACAAAAACTTCTTTCTCAATAAAGCGACGCAGGTCTCTAGCTGACGGTAGACCTACCCCATAGGCAGCATGAGCAACAACCTCACCGAGACCATTTAGGTACTTTTTGGGGAAGATTTCTTTAACAAGCTTCAGGATAAGTGGTTGAGGGATGTTGATGTCTAGCATGGATGGTACGAAGTGGGAGCATATGTCGGTGTTCACCCGATACTTGTCCTCATACTCTATATAGTATTTGCCTAAAACCCACTTTATGGCTACCAAGACCAAGGAATGCTTATTTTTAGTCATCTTTTTCAACCTCCTAGTAGAAACCTCCCCTAGGAATGTTGTATGTGACTTATACGAGGTTAAACGAACTAGAGTATCTATAGCTCTGACACTATCCCTAGGCTTTTGAGCTAATGCCAAAATTTATCTATCACCTAACCTATGAGAAGGCTTGCTTAAGACTCTGCTACTGACCTATCACTACTCAAATTCTAAGTATGTTTTTCTCACTACTTACTGGCTTATTTATAGAAAAATGGCAAGACACATGATAATCTGCTTCAAAAAAATGTGATATTAAGCTAGTTGCTAACTTGAAAGGTGTGCCTACATTTGCTCACATTTTCGGGCTAGTTGCATCTGTGATAGCATGATTCAATGTGTGATTGATTAATAGAAGATAATTAATTAGCTTTAAAAAGGTGACGCTCGTTGGCAGTGAGACGTATGGCCATGGGCTATTGTGTCATCTCTCAAGTGTGTCCCAAAGCCCAAGGAGATATTCATATATTTTTAGGCTATGATCATTTGCTTGGCGTAATCATTCTGGTTGGGATATTAATTTCCAGCACATACTAACGTAAGGTTAGAAAGAAAATTTTTGGCTCAAGTTCCAAGGGGATTACAGCGTATCACATGATCGCCAAACACAATGATAAATTTTGGCCACCTCAAAATGGCAAGTAGTTCATTTTGCATGAATTGCAAAATTAATAGTACATGCTGAATTAAATGCAAAAGGCTTGCTTTCGCCTACCACCTTGAGGAAGGATTGCCAAATATTGCATGAAAAAGTTTAATGTTTCAAAGTCTTTTCACAAATGCCAAAATCTATAGTGTAGAGTTGTTCTTGTTCTACATATCGAGAACTTAGGGGGAATTGCAAAACTAGGAACTTGCAGAAATCTTCAGAGAAAGAAAAATGTCAGAAACTTCATCTCAGCTAATGCAAGAAGAAATTAGCCAAGAGCTTTTTATGACTATGCATTCCTGAGAAGAGGTATATGTCTATGAGGATGTGGTGTACGCTATGCCTGGTATACCCAGCAGGCCAAAGAGGGCCTATACAGAGGAATTGAATAGGACCAAGAATTGCAGAAACCAGAAAAGGGTTGAAGAAAAATGGGATAATATCCATGACCCAAGGCTTGCGAAAAACCCTAAGTTCCTCAGAGAGGCAGCCTGTGCAAGGTTATCAACACCGAAGGCAAACCAATCTATGGCTCAAAGATTTTGGTACAGTGGTCTCCCTCAATATATGGTCCCACTGGTACACTATTGCCCAAACGTAGTTGATGCTGCTATCTAGTGTTATAATCCTAATACCCACTACATTGAAGGCCACAACTTAAGGGTGCACATCACTCCATAGGCCATCTAGCAATGTTATGCATCCCAGAACCAAGTAAGAGAAAAGAGAATATCGAGCCTTTTCACCCAAGCAAAGAAAAGAAAATATGGAAGAAGATGAGAAAGAGCTCAGAGTTCTTGTTGGAGGAGACTAGTAGGAAAGACATACTAGCCACTAAAGTTCCAAGTATTCCGTTGTGGTGTGGTACATTTCACAATGATCTCTAGGATGCCATGTTTATGCTAACCTTTGTGTGCAATCGAGACTCTGATGAGAAGATAGAGACCTTTCAACTCAGACTGACATTTCAATTTCGCAAGCAACATGAACTCTTCTAGTATGATTTTTTTGAGTTTATGGTAGAAGAAATGATACGACAAATTGAGAATTACCATGCGGAGAAAAAATTTAGGTTTCTTTCTTTCCTGGTCCACATGTTTCTGCATCAAAAACTGGATTTCTTCACTCAGTATTTTCCACTATCAATTTTTGATGAGCAAAATAAAATGAAGCTAGTGTCCACGTGGATGCCTTTTATTTCTACATCATATGACTATTATGCATTTTTGGACTATTTTTATAGTTTCGGTATTGCATGATTTAATCAGAAAAGACAATATAATCCGGCTCGATAAAGAGCAGACCGGATTTATGCAGAGTTTCACCCCTGCTTGTGACTGGTTCTTAGGCAAAGATTTTACGATCCTTTGAATGTGGGGCTTCACTGGAAATCCTTTCCTACTCCTAACCTGCATCACAGATAGAGTGCTCTCTCTAAAAATGTTCCAATAGGTATGTATCATTGATTTTACTTTCTATAGCAGCGAAAAGGTCAAGAAGGGATTCTTCTCTTGTCCAAAGAATTTCAAGTCGGTGACTCTGATAAAGAAACAATTGGACCAGTTGTTAGAGGACAAGTTGGCCTATCTAGGGTTGGTACTGGTAGATGATAAGTGAGAGTACAACCCTTTCGACGACTTGTTGGAGCCACATATGAGGGTTACCAATGTTCCCTGACCATACTAGGAGAAGTGGCATAACCCACGGATGGACAAATATGAGAATTTTGTTGAATTGGTGCGTATCCCTATGTAGGACATTAGAGGTCCATGGCACAAGTTCTACTTTGCTATGGCAGTGGCCCAGGATAATGTCCCCATGGAGCGTGGCATGTACAATAGGTTAAAGAAAGATGAAGAATGGAGTGAGGAAAAAATAGCGGCTTTTTGGAAGTATCATCAGGAAATAGTACAGTTGGATGCTCCTTACAATAAACTGAAGGATAACCAAGAATTTGAAAAATGGTGGAAGGAGGGCCACCCCAACCCGAGCTCTAGTATTAATAGGAATGAAAAAAAGGAGGAATCCAAGGAGCAGGAGGAGGAAGCAGTGACATCGGCCTCATCCACGCAAAAAGAAAAAGGCCTCAGATAGTCCTCCTATGTGGCCAAGAACATGCGCTTTAATATATCAAGGGGTTCGCATACACTCACTTGGGCTGGTAAACCAGCCAGGCTATCATTGCAGCAAATGGAGATGACTGTTGAAGCTAGAGAGACTCCACCTGCAAAATGAAAACACATAGAGAGTATTATCAGAGAGGGTTAGCAAAAACCCACCGTAAGAAGAGTACTCGCAGCTGGCCAAGAACCAGAGGTTTCGGGGGAGTCACTAACATTTCTGGAGCCGCCATCAACTAGTCAACAGGAAAAATTTGCTCCTTCTTCTCTTGCATCTCATTCCTTGGTATCTGTCCCTGCCTCACTGGCGATCCCTACCATAGGTACTAGCCCTATGCCTTCTGCTTTTAGTTTGACATATTTAGTAGGCTTCGCCCAGTTTTCACAAGCCACCCTACTCATAATTACTCCTCCGTGTATGCTTACACTTGCCACTACTGCTCAGACCTTCCTCGCCTCACTTTCAGAAGGCTTTCCCCTTGAGAATGCTCCTCTCGTTTTCATTATTATGATAGATCCCCTTCCATTGCAATAGACCGACACCCCATTGAAAACTCCTCCACGGTCCCAACCAATGAGCCTTACGGCTAATTCTCCAATTCAGTCATTTCAAATGACTAACCCTACTATTGGTTCTCAAACTAAACTATGGAACGTGCCCCACTTCTCTCCACAAAATGTCACTTTCCAGAAGAAACAAATGTCCGCGCCTATGAAGGTTACCTATCCCTATGCCCTGCCTTCTGGTGCTCCTTTCATAGGTGGATTAGTTCCATCGCCAGCTAAATTCATAGCACAGATAGATTGTGAAAAGGAGGCACGCGCGAATAGAATGAGAAAACACAAGGAAAAAGATAACAGTGTTTCGGCTAAGCCAAGAGTACAGGCTCTTTATGATGAGGCCCGACAAGAATTCAAGTTCACAACCATGTACCTAAGGGTAAGCAAGCCTCAGGGAGAAATGCAACTAGAAGACTATGAGATATATGCGGTAGGACTCGACATGAAGGTAACCTAACCGCAAGATAAATTTTAAATCATGGAGGAAACACAATGGGTAGTCACTTCTGACTTCCTTAAAATTGGTCGCCAGCTAAAGTAGAAGGATGAGCAGCTCAAAGAAGCTAAGGAAAGGGTTAGTTTTCTGGAGAGGAAAGAAAAATCCTTAGAGGCAGATATTGCCTGCATGACTGAAAGGGTGCTGGCAGCAGAGGATGAGAGGAACAAACTTCAAGGAAAAATTTCAAAGACTCAGGTTGTCAACCCTGGCATAATAAAAGAGCTACAAAGCAAGAACCAGGAGGCAGAGCAAAATCTACAACTAAAAGATGAAGAGCTGGAGCACCTCCGCTTTGAGCATAGTCAGGGGATGGCGCAGAAAAATGAAGAGCTGGAACACCAACAGACTCAATATGAGCAAATTGTATAAGAGAAAGAGGCTGAATTTAAAGGCCTAAAGGCTCAAATAGAGGAAGAGCTTTGAGAGACAAAGACTTCTCTAGAAGAGCAGTTAGCAAATCACTCCCGAGCCGAGAAGAATTGGAATAAAGAAATGGGTAGCTCTGCGGAGCAGTTGGCATCCAAGAAAAGGAAAAAGGAAGAATTAGCTGAGACCATTATTTCAAGAGACGTAGAGATTACTTTAGTTAGAGCCTCTCTCCTACCTCCCCCTACACAGCCTGATATCATTATGCTGGTTAAGCAATTATACATTTCTCACTGGGAGAAAATTAAAACCTTTTTCCTAACATTATAGCCTACCCTCTGATTTATCGCCAAGGCATCAAGGCTCAGCCAGGAGGCCCATGATATGATTGAACAGTTCCCACGGTTCATCTTGGAGAGGGTTCCTGAGGCAAAAGATCTGCTCACCAAGCTATACTCGGTCTCTGATGAGAGCTTGGTCGAAGTGGGTATTGAGGATCGAGATGTTGCTGCTCAAATGACAAACAAATTCATCCATTTCCACTCCGCCTTCTAGCGCACTAAGGCAGCCACTGCTATTCTGAGTAAGACACTGCATAGTATATAGGGAAGTTTCTTTGAGTTAGGAAAGATGGAACTGTTGTCCCCATTCCTCAAGGATGGCTCTATTGCCACGACTGCGTAGATTGCAAAAATTATAGAAGAGAAAGAAAATGACCCGGAGGCTTTCAAGGAGTTCAGCCATCCTCCCACGACAATAGACATTGAGGGAGTCATTCATCCACTCTCACAGTTGCTATTTCATATACAAGCAAGGGTCGATTTACCCAATATGCTACCTCACAAAGAAACTATTGATCTAAGTGGAGCACAAGAGAATTTGTGCAACATAGTGAAGCCATCCAAGGATGAATGGTCACCTTTATAGGTGGCTCTCTCCAATATTTGACTCTATTATCCCAATGGATAAGGCTCTGGTCTCTAGAACCAGAGAAATTTTGGGTTCTCCATTCCTTAGTCAAAATGCCCCTGATAGTAACCAAAAGTTGTTAATAAATATTTAACCAACTCCCTTCGGGTTTATTTTTCTATGCACCAGCCTATGCATCGCCAAGTTTGCTCGGCCTTTCATCAAGGTTTTGATCTGCCACTCCACGCATCTACTCTTCGTAGTTTTGAGTATCGGCATTCCCTTTGGATCCTGAGAAACTCCGCTGTGCTTCCACGTGTCGCAGTTGTGGGATGCTTTTTTTCTTGTTTCCATGATGCCTCATCAGGCTGCGAGATGTTTCCATGAAGCCCTCGCTCCTAAAAGGTGCTGGTGGGCCCCACGGTTGCTGACTACCGTATGCACTTGCTACGTGTCGAATGTTAGGAAATCCTTCAATGCAGAGATGAAATCACAACTACGGGTAGCGAAATGCTGCCACATGTTTTTTGCACCCAGCTAATAAATATTCCCTCCGTTGTGATTAAGTACTTGGCCCATTTGACATGTGTTGCATTTTCAAAAATCCTCTGTAGTGATGGGAGAAAGGTTCATGTAGGCAACGAAAGGCTACCACATGCCTAAGCAATGGATTTGTTATGCGGGCGATGAACCAGATGAACCAAATAATGCTATTGGTTGCTGCTTGTCATAATCATTCATAGCAAGGGATGACACTTGTCTAATCATGCCTAGCTAGGACCACCACCATCATTACAAAAGATGGACTTGATCTTGGAATGACTGGATGCTTGGTTCCTAATTATTTCTTTTGCAACGGCTTTGGGGAATATTCTTTTTATGGCATCATTGCAAGGGATTGCGAGATCTTTTCTATTACTGCTCTCTAAGGCAGTGAGAGGTTTTCCTACTATATATACTTTCTTTGTTGATAAGAAATGGTCTGGAACTAGGGAAAAACACATTGGTTTTAGTAAAAAGATGTTTGGCCTTTATTACTGTTTTATTTTAATTGTAAAAACTCTCATATTGTGCCAATTGTTCGGCCTTTCTATTTTTTCATGCTATTTGATCAAACTATCAACTGTGTTTTATATTGTTTTGACACTTCATTTGAGAACTTCTATATATATTAGATGCAAGTTTTCTTACCTAAATCATGTCTAATGACTCTTTTTGGAAGTGAGAATGTATGCAACAATATTTTATGCCAATAAATGAATTATCTATCCTATAATCTTAAGTCACTGATGTTTTAGAACACAACAATACCATTCAGACCCTTAAATCTATGATTTATCGTGCCATCATTAAATCTTGGTGCATCGCCTTAGGTTAGACTTTACTTTATTATATGTGCTTCTTTTTCCCTTTCCAAGCCCCATTATAGAAGAAGCCAACTTCTCTAAAAATCTGGAGGTTACTCAGTTTAGCGCAAAAGGTCCCCCTTAAACTGAGTTTCCTATAAGACTCTGTTACCTCATCAAATTTTGGCATCAACAGAAGCTCTTCCTTCATAGGATGATTTGGAATGCAAGTAGTTGATTTGTTTTCCAAACTTTTCACTTGAGAAAGCAAAAGCTTCATCTACTGTTGTTTAGGGAGGTTGCAAGAGATTCCTAAAAATGCTTCCTATGTATATCCATATCTTGTTGGTATTGACAAGCTTGGTAAGCTAACTCCTCATGTTGCAAATCAAACTCTTGTTGTCTCTTGATATCATCCAATATCTTATTGAAATCTAGCAATATGTTTTGATATAACTAATCCATATATTGTTGGTATTTTGGGGCTGGCTAGGGAGGTAACAAGGCTGGTTCAACTTAGCCATGCGATGTTGACAAGAAGTTGAATCCACTTTTTGGCAATTTAGTGGAAGTGTTTTCTCTGATTTTCAAAATTTGACACATTTGACCATAAAATTTGAAGCACTCAGAGATGGAATCTTGAAAAAAGTCACTAATCATAAAAATGTAATACTCAGAGTCTAGTTTCCAAATATGTAATTTATTTCAATACCCAGATGATACAAATTGATTTTCAATAGGCATTTCTAAAAACCATTGTTTAAAATTCATTTTTTTTACCATACCATGCACGTGTATGTCATCCTTTTTTTGACCTAAATAATCATATTTTTCTACATCCTTTTGGGAAAAGATTTGTAACTCACTGAAGCACACTTTCCATATTTTTTTGTAATTTTTTATTATTATTTTTATTATTTTTTATTGGCCATATTTGGTGTTTTGAAAAATCGTCGTGTACATCACACATAAGATGACCTAAACTTATCATTTTTTTATTTTTTTTAAATTCAAAAGAATTTTTTGAAGTACACTTTCGTGCAATCCATTTGTCAAAAAATTATGTTGATAAAAATTTATTAAAATACTAAATGAAAATTCAATTTTATGGACCTGTTTCATTAGAAATTAAATGAAAAATTTAAAAAAATTACATATTTGGAATCTACAGTATCTCATCTGTAATGGGTTTTAATTTCGTCAAAAAATTCTGCAAAAAAAGTCTTCAAACATATACCCAAATTTACTATTTTCTTGTGATATTGCTAGAACCTTCAACTTGCAGGTGAAACTAGGTCCAGGGCCTAGGTTCAGATCCCCAAACCTTTTCCCAAACCTATTAACAAAGCAAAAACCTGGCCTATTGGAAAAACAAGGACATGCAACTGAGAGTTGGGGTGAATCAGTTGTCAAAAAATAATTAAACTTTTCAAACTTAATCTTAGATCTGATGAATGCAATAAACCACAAAAAATCAACACATCAGAAACACAAAGAACACCAATATTTTTTATGTGGAAACCCTGTTAAGGGAAAAACCATGGTGGATTTCCATCCACAATATTATGCCCCGTTAAAAGTATAATGAAGAATAATGGGAATGTACATGCATTCAGGCACACTGCCTAGAGCTCACTGCTCAAATACAAGAGGGCTCAAGTTTCCCAAAGAAGACACACTATCTTACAACAATTCAGATTAGATCTACAGGGTATGAATTGAGAAAATAGCTTCTACAAAAGCTTGATTATAGTTCTGGTTAAGCACAAAAACACTCCACACTTCGCTCGAGCTTCTTCACACTCTACTCTACAATCAAATGATTGGGTCACTATACACACACTTTCTCTTTCTCTAGCTCTTCTTTGCTCAATAAATTCACACAAACAACTGCTCTTGTATATCTGCAACATGGAATTACATCAATAACTTCGTTGGCCAAGATAAAATATAAAATATATACACAATGTCAACCCATATTTACAAGTAAATTTTCAATACGAATCAAACACCATCGGCCACAACATAATGAAGACTTAAAAAAATATCCTTGAGCACACCAAACATTCAAATTTTAATCTCTAAGGATCCACAATATGTTACAACCACCATGTCGGTGAAGAACGTAAAAACCCAAACACACAAGAGAAAAATCACCGACCACGAGCAACTTGATCAACACAAATGTGCAACAAAGATAGAGCATGATCTAGAACCATCCACAAGCATCACGAATCATCAGAGAGGCATCCACAACAACTTAAATTACTAGAATCACATCAACTTTAATTAGGAACACTAATTGAAGCCACATAAAAACTGTTAGAACACAAGTGTTCATAACATAATTAAATCTTCACGTGGACCTTTGAAACTTTCGGTGGATAAACTAGATACACTTAGAAATAGACCCTTTATTCCACAATGATTGATCGTTAACATACTGAGCAAGACACCTTCATGATCTTCATTGTCCCACTATCAACTTGCAACTCTTTCTTTAACAATTTTCTCAATATCCTCAACATATACAACCTACAATATATCAATGCTAATAGTGTTGACATCAATGAAAACTATATATCAACAACACAACCACAACATCCAAAAATCTCCCCCTTTGGAATTGATGGAAACACATGATGTGAAAAAAACCATCAACACAACTCTCAATCAACACTTACTCCCCCTTAGATTTTGACTCTTCTTCTCATGTTGTTTTTCACATTGCTCTTCTACCCCTTTAACATCAATGGAAAATATAATCATTATCTTTCCACATATAAGCTCTGAACCACATATCTACACATTTGACTACTCCCCTTGAGTAGCAACCACGAAAACATCAATCCGGATTAGAATATAGCTATAAAGCATATGGATTGATGCAAGTAAATGCATCTCTAGTTCTTATCAGGAGGGGTAATCAACCCTAGCATACCTCTTAGATACTCAAAAGTATCATTTGGAAATGGCTTGGTGAAAATTTCTGCAATCTATTCTTTGGTAGGAACATACTCCAGTCTAACTTCTTTCTCACTCACTTTCTCCCTCAGGAAGTGAAACTTGATTGATATATGCTTGGTCTTAGAGTGTAGCACCAGAATCTTCAATATGTTTATTGCACTTGAGTTGTCACTGTATATGGAAATAGGCTCATCATATACTACTTTGATATCTTTCAACATCTGTTTCATCCAAAGAACTTGAGTACAATTATTTGCAACAACAATATACCCTGCCTCAGCAATAGATGGGGAAATGGAATTCTGATTTTTACTCAACCAAGACACTAGCTTCTTCCCTAGGAAGAAGGCACCACCACTAGTGATTTTCTTGTCATCTACATCTCCTACCCAATCCACATCAGTATAGGAAATCAAGGTAATATCATCATCTTTAGGATACCAAAGCCCAAAATCAACTATTCCTTTCAGGTATTTGAAAATTCTCTTTACAACAGTCACATGAGATTCTTTCGAATTAGCTTGATATCTAGCAACCATACACACAACATTCATGATGTCTGGTTTGGTATGAGTTAAGTAGAGAAATCCACAAATCATTGACCTATATCTTGTTTGATTTTCCTTAGGAGAATCATCATTTTGTGTTAACTTGCATCTGGTTACCATGGGTGTACCAACAGGATTTGAGTCTTCCATACCAAACTTCTTCAACAACTCTCTCACATATTTGGACTAATATATGAAAATCCCATTGTCTAACTAAGTGACTTGCAATCCCAGAAATAACTTCATCTTTCTAATCATACTCATTTCAAATTCACTTTTCATTTCATCAGCAAACTTCATACATAGATCATCATCACCTCCAAAAATAATGTCATCAACAAAGACTTCAATAATCAACTCTTTATCATGATCCAACTTAAAATACAAGTTGTTGTCAGTAGTACCTTTATTGAATCCAAGATTTAGTAAGTATTTATCTAGTCTAGCATTCCAAGCTCTGGGGGATTGCTTGAGTCCATATAAAGATTTCTTCAATCGACAAACCATGTCTTCCTTATCAGTTAGTTGAAATCCATTTGGCTATTCAACATATACCTCTTCTTCTAAATCACCATTCAAAAAGGCTAACTTCACATCCATTTGATAGACTTTGTAGTTCTTATATGCGACATAAGCAAGAAATAATCTTACAGCTTCAATTCTAGAAACAAGGGAAAAGGTTTCTTCAAAATTAATACCTTCCATTTGTGAATACCCTTTACATACTAGTTTTGCTTTATTCTGAACCACTTCACCTTGTTCATTCAACTTATTCTGAAAGACCCATTTAGTACCAATCACAATTTTATCTTTAGGTTTTGGAACACGAATCCATTTATCATTCTTTTCAATCTACATAAGTTCTTCCTTCATAGCTTCCATCCAATGTTCATCATTACAAGCATCATTGAAATTGTTAGGCTCAGTCTTTGAAATCAAACAATACTCTTCTGCAATCCTTCTTCTAGTCTGCACACCTTTATTCTTATCTCCTATAATTTGATCTTCAGAATGATTTAGCTTTACATACCTTGGAATTTTAGGATTCTCTCACACTTCTGGTTCTAATGTTCTTTCTCCTACACTTCCACTTGTCTCTCCTTCCTAACTTTCTTGATTTACTGGAACAATATGAAGTTGATTTTGTGTCTGAGCATTCTTCCCTTTGTCTGTACTATCTTATTGGTCATCTAAATCATATCCAAAGTATATAGATGATCTAGTAGAGTCCTCATCAACTTTGAAATTTTCACTTTCAACCATTTTTCTCAATCTTCTATTATAGCACAGATAAGCCTTGCTTTTAGTAGAGTAGCCTAGAAAGATTCCTTCATCACTCCTTACATCAAACTTTCCTATGTCCTCATCTCTCTTAATATAACACTTGCTTCCAAAGATCTTGAAATATTTAAGAATGGCTTATAACCAAACTACAACTCAAAAGGAGTCTTACCAAAAATACCATTGACATTTACTCGGTTTAGAGTGTACACAACAATGCTTACAACTTCTCTCCAATAGATGTGATGCACACTTCCTTCCAACATCATTGTTTTAGCAACATCCAAAATTGTTTTGTTCTTTCTCTCTTCAAATCCATTTTGTTGAGGGGTTCGAGGAGCAGATAACTATCTTTTGATTCCATGCTCTTCACAGAAAGAATTGAACTCCCAGAAGGTGAACTCATCACCTCTATCTGACCTTAGGAATTTGATCTTTAGACCTGTCTCATTCTCTACCATAGCTTTGAAACTTTGAACTTCTCTAATGCTTCACATTTTTCTCTTAATAAAGCAACCCATATCATCCTAGAGCAATCATCAATAAGCAGCATAAAGTACCTTTCTCCTTGTAGACTTTTGATTCTAGAGGGACCACATAGATCAGTATGCACCAACTCTAGTACTCCATTAGAATGATGTTTTCTCTGAAAAGAAACTCTAGTATGTTTTCCCATCTGACATTCCTTGCATATTGTGTTAGTAGGCTTCACTAGCTTAGGTAGATCTCTTACTGCTTGAGTGGAGCTTACCTTGACAATATTATCAAAATTTACATGACACAGCCTCCTATGCCATAACTAACTTTCATCTACTTGAGAAATTAAAAAAATTTCATTAGTAGCACTCAGGTGAAAAATATTACCTCTTATCTTTGTACCTGAAGCAATTATATTTCTAGAGTTTCCAAGTATCCTACATCTTCCATCTTTGAACTAAAGATCGTAACATTTTTCTACCATCTATCCAACACTCAATAGGTTATGCTTCAAGCCTTCAACATAAAGGACATCATCATTGTTGTGTTTACCACCAAGACAAATAGATCCTTTTCCACAAATCACACTAGCATTGTTATCTCTAAATATTACAACCCCACCGTCATATTTCTCTAGACTTAAAAATTTGCTTTTGTCACCAATCATATGATGTGATAATCCACAGTCAATAACCCACTCATCCTTTTCTTCAATTCAAACTGCAAGAACTTTCTCAACTTTAGCAGATTTAGTAGCCACCAGACCATTTTCCTTGATAGCAATGAAAACCCATTCATCTTCATTTCCATTTTCTTTATCAGATTCTTCATCAGTCACACCTTCTTGAACATAATAGCATTTATTTGAAATCTAGGTTTGTTAGGCTTAGACCTAGGAACTCTTTCAGGACACCTTGAAGCAAAATGACCTATTTTACTGCAAGAGAAACATTTAATAGGTAGCTTTCCTTTATACTTACCTTTTCCTCTGGCTTCTTTCTTCACAATCAGTGCTTCTAGCTCTTCTACCTCTCTTTCTTCATCTTCAAGTTGTTTAATCTCTTCCTCATATTTGAATTTCTTTCTAGAACTTTCTCCTAGATCATATCTTTGCTTGTTTCTTCCAGATACAGAGGCCTTAAATGCAGATTTAGTCTTGGGGGTAGAATCACCAAATTCATTCAACTCAAACGCAGCAAGTTTACCAATCAACATATCTCTTGTCACATTTGTTATTGTTATGAGATCTTCAATAGCATGAGCCTTTGATTTGTAAGAGGGAGGCAATGATCTAATCACTTTAGCTACAATTTCTTGTTCTTCTAGGGTACCATAGGCACATCCAATACCCATCACAAGTTCATTTACTTTTTGCATAAAAGAAGAAATATTTTCATCTTCACCCATCTTCAAAGTTTCATACTTTCCTTTCAAACTTTGTAGCTTAGTCACCTTTACAAGTGCATCTCCTTCATACAAAGTCTCCAGCTTCTTCCAGATCTCATGAGTTTTCTTCAGATCCATCACATTTTTCATTTCTAAATTTGTTAGAGCACTCAACAAAGCTTCAATAGCCCTAATGTTAATCTCAACCTCTTTAATCTCATTGGGAGTGGAAGGACCATTCTGAGGAATAACATATATGTTCTTTGTAATCTTCTAGAAGGGTTCCCCAATACACCTCAAATGACACTCCATTCTAGCTTTCCAAAGAGAGTAGTTTGTTCCATCTAATCTAGGATTGTCCTTGTATGATGCCATCTCAGATCAGCTCAAGCTTTTAAACTTCTTCAGAGGAACCAACTCTGATACCAATTGTTAGAAAAATAAGGACAAACAACTGAGAGGGGGGTGGGTGAATCAATTGTCACATAATATTTAAACTTTTCAAAAATAACTAACTTAATCTCAGATCTGATGAATGAAGAATAAACCACAAACAATTAGCACATCAAAATCACAGAGAACACCAAGTTTTTTATGTGGAAACCCTATTAAGGGAAAAAACATGGTGGATTTCAGTCCACAATATTATACCTTGTTAAAATTATAATGAAGAATAATGGGAATGCACATGCATTCAGTCACACTGCCTAGAGCTCACTACTCAAATACAGGAGGGCTCACTGGATAGAGAAGAAACAGTGTCTTACAAGAATTCGGATTAGATCTATAGGGTATGAACTGACAAAATAGCTTCTACAAAAGCATGATTAGAGTTTCAGTTAAGCACACAAACACTCCTTCACACTTCACTCAAACTTCTTCACACTCTACTCTGTAATCGAATGATTAGGTCCACTATACGCACACTTGTTATTTCTCTAGCTCTTCTTCGCTCAATAACTTTGCACAAACAACTGATCTTATATATCCGTAACATGAAATTACATCAACTTTTTTGGCCAAGATAAAATATAAAACATATACACAATGTCGGCCCAAATTTACAAGTAAATTTTCAATGCGAATCAAAAACCATCGGCCACAACATAATGAAGACTTAAAACAATATCCTCAAGTGTGCCAAACATCAAATTTTAATCTCCAAGGATCCACAATATGTTACAACCACCATGCCAGTCAAGAACATAAAAACCTGAACACATAAAGAGAAAAATCACCGACCACGAGCACACCAATCAACACAGACGTGCAACAAAGATAGAGCATGATATAGAGCCATCCAAAAGCATCAAAAAACATTAGAGAGGCATCCACAACAACTCAAATTACTATAATCACATCAACTTCAATCAGGAACACTAACTGAAGCCACAAAAAATTTTAGGACACAACTGTTCATAACACGATTAAATCTTCACGCGGACCTTTGAAAATTTCAGTGGATAAACTTGATACACACAATAACATATCCCTTAGTTCACAATGACTAATCATCAACGTACTGAGTAAGACACCACTAATCCACTGTCAACCTGCAACTCTTTCTTTAACAATTTTCTCCATATCCTCGAAATATACAACCTACAATACATCAATGCTAATAGTGTTGACATCAATGACAACCATATATCAACAACAAAACCACAACATCCAACACTACCTACAATTTAAATTTCAAGAAATAGGATCCTTTTTTCTTTATGAACAGGATTTGGTTTCCCATTTGTCCGTTGAAAATGGAATTGGATCTTGTTTAATAAACAAGATCTTGTTTACTAGTGGATCTCATTTAATAAACAAGATCCCAATTTGTATAACTCAGGATCTCATTTATTAAATAGGATTCCAATTTATAAAAATAGGGATCCCATTTATTAAATGGGATACTGGTTTATAAAAATTGGGATCCCATTTATTAAATGGGATCCCTAGTTATTTTTGGCCATTTTTTAATTTTATTGTCAAAGAGGTACATCGCGGGTCTCATAATTGTTTTGTACGGTCGACTATGACATATTCCCTATTTTCTTTCAATTTTTGTCTTGTAGAATCTCTTCAACTTGGGATTTTTTCAATTTTTAAAGGAGGCATCATTGGGACACTATTACAAAGGAATTTTGTTGAATTTTTACTTGTTTTCAAAGGAGGCAGAGGAATTTTATTTAATTGTTACTTGTTTCAAGGAGGAAGAGAAATTTTGTTGAATTGCTATTTGCTTTCAAAGAAGGAAGAGGAATTTTATTTATTTTCTATTTGTTTGAAGGAGGAAGATAAATTTTGTTGAATTGTTATTTGTTTTCAAAGGAGGATGAGAAATTTTGTTTATTTGCTACTTGTTTGAAGGAGGAAGAGGAATTTTGTTTAATTTCTACTTTTTTGAAGGAGGAAGAGGAATTTTGTGAAAAAATTCTAGTTGTTTGAAGGAGGAAAAACAAGGAAGACTTTCAAGTTTTTGACATTCATTTGTGTATACTTCAAAAAATTTCAATCATGGGATCACAATGTCGGAATAAGAGGAAAGATAGGAAGGTATTGACCCCTGAAGAAATTTAAGAAATAAGAGAGGAGGAAAAAAGACAAAGAGAAAGAAGAATGAGAATTCAATCAATGAATGAGGGTGAAACATCCAATTCCACAACTATTGAAGATAAAACATTGAGGAGATCATGGATGTAGATGATGCAAACTTGCAAGAGGTGAATGTGGAAACTAATAGGAATATACAAACTACTCCTAGTATGTCTTCAAATATCCCTTTCAATGCTATGGAGAATGTTTCAATAGGCACAAGTCCAAGTACGTTTTCAAATCCACCTTCGAGGCCTCATGGAAATGGTGTTTATTAGAGATTTAAAAAATGTTGGATATAACAATCTTGACATTGATAATATTTGTAGAGTTCAATATTTGAGTCAAATTGTTGTTGAAAATGAAATGAAAATCCATTTATTGAAAATGAAAATGAAAATCCTTTTATTGAAAATGAAAACCTTTTGATGAAACTGAAAATGAAAACCATTTTGTTGTTGAAAATGAAAATGAAAACTATTTTGTTATTGAAAAGGAAAATGAAAATCCTTTTATTGAAAATGAAAATGAAAATCCTTTTATTGAACCTAAAAATGAAAACTGTTTTGTTGATGAAAATGAAAATAGTTTTGAAGTTGAAAATGAATATGAATATATTTTTTAAAAAATTGAAAGTGATTTTTTGGATAATCTTCCTGGTAAGATTTCTTGGAGACAAATGAAAACACATGCTAATAGGTTATACAATCAATTTTTTTATCGTAAAAAACTTTTAGTTCAACGTCAACTAATAATGCAATTGATGAGAATGCATAAAATGAGAAAAGTAATGAAAAAGTTAGGTATTTTTGTTAAACAAAGAAGAAAAGATCAATCAGTAAAATATGCTATGTCTATTATTGCTAGTGCCATTTAGTCTATTGGAAAAAATAGTCAATCTAAAGATAAAAATGCAGCAAGAAGAGCTATAACAACTACTATAGTTAATAAAGAAACTTTGAATAAAATAATGGTAAGCAATATTAGTGAAGTTTTAAAAATACATCCTAAAAAATTGCTAAGAGCTGCAAAAAGAAAAAAAAGTATAGAAAATGATCCAATAAACCAATGTTGGAGTTTTAATGGTTGACTCTTGAGGTCTGACATGAAATTGAATGTTGAAATTAAATACTTGATTGAAAAATATTGACATAATAATACTAGGGTATCATCTAATACTAGAGATTTTCTTAAATTAAGATTGGGGTCCAAAGTTCTCGATCCTCATCCAAAACACCTATTAGATAAAACAAAAATTAAATTTTATAGAAAATTTTGTGCTGATTTAGTGTTCCTTGGTAATATTAAAATAAGTCAAAGGTCTTTTGAAAAATGTAAACCTTGGTATGTAAAAATCAATAAGCAACGAATACATTGTTGTTGTAAAACACATGTTCAATTTCGTTATTTTTATGATGTTTTCTGATATATACATTGTACTTTGCATACTAACATTATTATGTAGGAATGTGGTATTAATATGCCACCTGAAACTATAAGGGAGTTTATATTAAGTCTGTTTTGTGAAAGATCTAATGGAAAATTATTTTATTTAAGTTCATGTATTTCTCAACAATGCACTAGTTGTGGAAATCTTTCATTCTTAACAGTTTGAATGTATGAAAGTGTTGATAATGATTTTGGAAAAAAATTAGTGGATTTTAAAAGATTTAAGAATGTTAACTATTCTCTAAAAGATGGAAAAATTGGAAAGCATTATGATTTAGTTACAGAAAAAGTTAGTGTACATGCATTCATATTGAATTTAAGAATAAGATTGTACCAAAATATGCCATGCACTCTCAACATGCTCGATGGCTTGATGGAAAAATTTTCACATATAGAAACCCATTTCTAGCTGGTAGTATACTATCAGTGGTTGATTTTGCAGAAAACTATACTCTAGCTCTGTAAAGAAAATTCAATCAAAGTATTATAATTCAGTGCAAGTAGCTATGTTTGTTCATATTGTTTATAGACATGCAGATGATAACACAGAGGATGATAGAAATTTTTTGAGGGAGTATCATTTCTATTTGAGTGACATCTGGTTACACTCATAAGAGTTTGTTCAATACTGTTTCAATATATTTTATAGAAATTTAAGAGAAAGAGGAATTGAGATGATGGAACACCTCATATGGTCAGATAATTGTATGAGATAGTTCAAGAATGCTCAAATGTTCTATTGGTTAAGTAAGGTTCACAAGGAACTTAATGTCCAACATATGTGGAGTTTTTTTGAAGCTGGGCATGGTAAAGGAGAACATGGTGGAGTCGGCGTGTGTGTTAAAAGAATTCTTGCTAGAGAACAATTGAAATTTGAAGATGCAAATTTTAAAGATGCACATGGGATTGTCGATTGGTGCAATACAAGATTATCTACACCTAGTTTGAGCGATTACTCTACAGTTCATTGATTCTTTTGGTTGGTTGAAGAAGAGAATATTCTACCTAGACTTGATTGTGAGACAATCAGTGGATCTACTAAGTGGCATTCATTTAAGAGTTCAAATGAAAGCACATGGACTATCTGGACAAAGGAGTTTGCATGGTTTTGTTAGTTTTATATCTCAGGAGATTCGGAAGTATGTGAAAATACGAAATGGGTTGAAGAGTGGAAGCAAAGATCATTGACACCTGGATAAGCACACTATTGTGCAGTTTTTGCACACATGCCCCACTAAAAGTAGGGACCCCCCTTTTTTTTTCTTCAATTTATTTTTATGCTTTGGCCCTTTGGTTTTGAGGATTTAGTTGCTTTGTCGTGTGCTTGAGTGTTTATCTTTCTTGCCAAATGATCCCCTTAAGTTATTCATTGAAAATATTAAGTTTCAGGGTATTTATGGGTTTTCCTCTAATTTCAAGAATTTCCTCCTCTTGCGGAATTCCCCAGTTTCCTTGAAAACCTGATGAGGAAGAGTTTACATTGTGATTCGAAGATTCTGGTCATTCACAAAATTCTGTGTCGACCAAATTTTTTCTAAAATTCCTGCACCTCATCGAATTCCCAGGTTATGTCTTGGATTGTCTTATCAATGACATTAATGCTTGATTGTACGATTTATGTGGCATGTATTTAGTCAATTTTGGGGGATTCTTGTGCCATTGAAGTTTTATCATTTTTCTTTTGCTGATTTGAGGGGCTTGATCTTGAGTGATTGGCTTGATTTGGCATTTGTACTTGTGGACTCCTAGATTTGGTGGTGAATTTCCTAGGCATCATCATTGTTGCTATTGTTTGCTAGGGCGTCAAAGCTTGCTACCAGTCGTTGTTATAATTGAATTCACTTCATCAATGGTATGAGTTTGTTTCCTTTCTTTTGATTGTTGAATGTGAATAACTCTTTGGTTTCTTGAGTATGCATGGAGTCTGGATTTTGCATGTTTGGCATTGAGCATTTTAAAGCTAGGGTTGTGCAATATTTTTTCATGATTTCTTGAAGTAGAAGGTGCACCCCCCTGGTTAATCTTTTCAGTTTGATAATGCCAGCTTCACCTTTGAACTCGACCCTATGTGTGTTATTGTCTCATCTTGGTATGATTTAGGGTTATTCAAGTTTGCTAAATTGATGACCCCAAGTGAGTTCGTGAGCTTGTCTCTAGTTTCATTATGCAGTAACTAACTTTTGTGGGCCATGAACGATCTATTTTTGAACTTAGCAAAACAAGTAAGCTGAATCCAAGCTAGTTATGTGTGTTCATGGAAAAATTTTAGGGTTTCGAGTTAAGGGCATCAACAATTCCCATCGACTTTCTTCTGAGTGACTTTAGAATTTGAAGATGATCTATAAGGGATCCAAAGCAAGCTAGCTTTAAGCCCAGAATCCCCAAATTTGTGATATTTGGGAAAAGTCATGAAGAAGTGATAAATTTTGGGATTTTGAAGTCTTTGCAGAATTCCCTAACCCTCAGAATTCTTTCATTTTTCGTCATCCCCTCATTTTCCCAAAGATGTGAAAAACCCAGAATTATGCCTACTTTGTGGATTTCCTTCCCCAATGAATTTCCCTAAAGAATCCTACAATACGAAGAATTGGAGAAATAAATGGATTCAATGTTATATATTTTGGCATCTCATGGATGATTTGAATAATTAGAGAGATGGTTCATGCTTTTTCTTCATTTGGGATGATTAATTTATGGTTTTTGTGCTATGATCGTTAAAATCCACCTGGCATGGAATTTCCCGAAATTCCTCTCTTGCTTGATTTCCCTGGATGGTTGAAAATCATGGATTTCAAAGAAATTGTGCCTTATGATGATTCAAGGGATTTCAATCATGATTTTGAGTCGATTGAATGATAAACATGTTCTTTATGATTGGCTAACCTTGATTCTAGTATTGTAAAGAGGATTTATTGTGGTCTTTTATCGATTGTAGGATGAATCAAGTAAAGCAGTTGTTGGTGTGACCAAGAGCACACATATGGAT
>VDFB02205732.1:37033-173624 GCA_007258455.2 Sequoia sempervirens
GTATCAAAAAAGCTGTTAGAATACAAATCTTCATAATTTGCTCAAAAATTCACGCGGACCTCTAAAACTCTCGATGGATAAAATAGATACACTCAACAAGAAACCCTTTAATCCAAAATGATTGATCAACAATGTACAGATCAAGACACCTTCATGACCTTCATTGTTCCACTAACAACCTGTAGCACTTCTTATTACAATTTTATCAAAATCCTTGACATATACAACCTTCAATTCAACAATTCTAATAGTGTTGACATCAATGACAACCACATATCAACAACACAACCACAACATCCAACACATCCTCCCACCATCCAAAGGATAAACATCAGGAAATATAGAGAAGACCTCAAGAGACTAGGCCCAAGGGCCCACCAAGGATAACAAGACTATGACCAACAAAAACAACCTAGATGAAGCTTTGTCATCAAGAAAAAAGGAGAAAGCAAAACAAATTCACGAAGGAAAAAAATGATCACAATAACCTCATAAACACCACCCAAACCAACAACCGCAAAGAGGCTCTTCAAAAGAACAGGGAGAAAGAAGTACAAAGGCCCGCTAGGGCACCACAATGAACCTCTCAAGGAATCACCTAGTTGTCCTCCCTCCTTCAAGTTGAACAAACACTGAAGGAACAAAGCAGAACTCAGAAGAAAAAAAAGAGTGATTGGAGTTTTGAGGAAAAAACCAAGCACCTCACACCCAAAAGCCACATCCATGCCTTCAACTGCAAGGAGATGATACACAAGCTAGGACATATCCAAGGCAAGATAAAAAGGCTGAGTAACTAGCTTGTAGGCCAAAAAAAACTTCCCCTCAAAGACATGGAACGTAGAGCAAAGCATAATCATCACCCAAATCTTCCAATGCATAGGAAGAGGATAAGGCACCACCCTAGAGAATTTTTTCTCAACCCCACACCAATTAGAAGCCCATAGAGGGCAGCCAGAACACCACAGACCGATAGGAGCATGCGAACCCCCAGAAGCAAAAAACACACCAAAAAACTCAAAAAAATCCTCAGAATTCTGATGAGAGTAGATCAACACCACAATAGAGCACCAAGCAGGATCATCTTCATTGCTAGGATCAGCCTCACCATCACTAGTTTTCACAGAATTTGAGCAGCCTGAACCACTCCTTTTCCATTGCTCAAGCTCGCCATCTCCCTATAATGGGAATAAGTTATATTTTTCAATACCAAAGATATAAGATAAGCACCCACAAACCAAGACCCAGCGACCAACTTGAAGAAAAAGAGCCTAAGCTAGACCAGACACACACCAACAAAGAAAAAACCAAACCTAAGAGGTAGAGAAGAACAAAGAGGTAACACAAAAGGTAGAACCACACCAAAACCCCTTGCCAGGTGAGACTCCAGCTCAAAACAGACCAAATGGACAAATGTAAACACAATAGGGAAGGATCCATAGCTGATGCCACTAATCACAACAACCATCCACAACTTGCTCAAAGAACTAAGCCTCCATAGGCCCCAAACCAAGGCACTAGGCCAGAGCAGACCCCAGACAAGAGCCACCGATAGAGTATAAGCTTCCACAAACTAGTCCACAATAAAACAAGAAGCTCCAAAGCAAGGGGGCAGCTAGAGGGACACCACACTCAAGCCCAACAAACTAGGATGAAGTCGCTTGCCTCCAGGAAGCCTCAAATCACCATCATCATCCTCTGAATTAGACTCTCCATCCTCAGAATAGAGAAGTAACACAAAAGGTAGAGCAACCCCCAAATCTCGCACTAGGGGAGACAACAACTTAGAACATACCAACAAGATAGGAACAAAACCTATCTCTCCATAGGAACCATCAACCTCCAAAGAATCTAGAGCCAAAGCCCCAACAACATCTCCCTCCACGCAACACAGAGAGACCCCACAAAAGAAGTCAGAAAGACTCCCAAAATTGGAGGAGCACAACACAACATCTGAATAAACACCCCTCATATAGTTGAGAAGAGACATCTTCTCCCTCAATATGGACCAAGAATATTCACCCACAATCGAACCTCCCAGCAGAGTGCAACCTCTTGATAGGCAATGCAGCAAGAGACTAGTAGGGAGAGACGAGCCTCCCAAGGAAAATGAAAGAACACCATCGAACCCATGGAAGCTAGGACATGAGAACTCCCAATATGTAGGAACCACACCCAAAAAATGAAGGAAAACAAACAAATAAATCTCAAACAGCTCTAAAACAACAAAACCAATGTTGGAAAAACGTAGGAAGACCCCAAAGAAAATCCCTCAAAAGCCTAGTTGATAGGAACCATGTTGAAGCCATGTTGAGAACCAGTTGATCTCATCATCCTCATCCTCATCTGATCTGCCATCTCATTCTTCTTTAGAAAATTTCAAAATGCTAGAAACTCTCCCTTTCTCTCTTGCCATTGTACTTAAACAATGTTGGAAGTAACTTGTAGGACTTTGTTACTGCTACTTTATGCCCTGAATTAGTCATAGTTACACCTTAAAGAGAACATGCAGAGCAACCAAAAATCATGGTAATTTAATTTTTTTATTATATTTAAAGTCAATTTCAATATATAAATTGTGAATAACTTTAATTAAATTTAAAATTGAATATATATATATATATATATATATATATATATATGAGCTCATACATGTAGAATGAGACACATCTTGTATTTATGTACAAACTTTTGGACAACCACTTAGTACAATTTAAATATATATATATATATATATATATATATGAGCTCATACATGTTAAATTATTTTTCTTTTATAGCATGAGAAACATCTTGTAGCTGAGTATGTACAAACATGTTCTAGAATAGAGGGTGGACAACCACTTATGGTACAATTTAAATATGATAATTATAAATTAAATTAAATTAAATTAAGTCATTTTTAATTGTAGACTTTCATCTAATTTCAACTTTCCTTCTCTTGTATTTGTAGATTGATTCAGAGCATTTAGAGGTCGGTCCAGGTGCACCAAAGCATCCAAAGCCAGATACCATGGTAATTTAATTTTATGATGAATTATAAATTCAATTTTCATCGAATCATTTGTAATCGTCTTGTAATTTGATTTCATCTTTCTCTTGTACATAGTGGTTCAGGTCATCAACGTAGTCTGCATGGTGTGAAGAGGTCTCTTGATTATAGAGAAGATATGAGTTAGACATGATTTCATGGGTTGTATTTCATTATTTCATGGACTACATATTTGGTTTCTCATGGACTTAATATTTTGTTTCATGTCCACTTTATTTCATGGGTTGTACTCTTATAGACTTAATATATATTTGTTTCATGGACTTAATATATTGTAAATAATGAACTTTATTATTGTTTAATTTTAAATACAAATATGAAATTAAAGTTGAGATTAATAGGACATTTCAATATTTGTACTTTACAAATTTAGTGATCCATACATGATATACATTATATACATTCAATAATTAATGATAATTAGTCAATGTTCACTTATTTAATTCATGTCCTAATAGGATGCCTTAAGGGGTCCTAATAGGATGTCTTAAGGGGTCCTAATACATAGGTTATCTAACAAAATAAGAAAATAAATCATAATATGCAAACAAAAGAAATCTATTTATATATCACAAAGGGTGAAATTTTAAGAAATAAACAATACCATACAAAATTAGAGAACAAAAGCATTAATAAATTCTATAAACTAAACATAAATACCAATAAAAAAGCAACGAGTTTTTCCAAAAAAATTGTTCTATAAGTATACACCATATTTCCTAGTTCTAAATTACAACATAAAATTAAAGAACAATCATACAACTTAATTATACAAAAATAGGCTAAACTTTTGAAATTAAATCATGTACTCCCATATTTACAAATCATGCAAAGTGCTAGAGAAAACTTAAGAACAAAAAAGTCCTCTTGACCTCATGTTCCACAAAAAACACTAATTTATAAGTTGTCAAAACAAATAATAACATCCAACAAAAATACTACAACCTTCTTCCTCTATGTCCACCCTTTCTTCTGGTACTGTCTGTTGGAATGGGAGTCACATCCTTTGTCAAAAGAGAAAACTAAGTTAATCTACAAGTTTCCATGTAATTGGCATCATCCTAAACCAAATGATTTCAAAATACAAATCAAATAATAGAAAACATCTTCACCTATGGACGTCTTAAGGGGATAAAATTCTTCAAAGTACATGTCTCATATTTAATTGCAATTGATATAATCAACTTAGAATTTAGGATGACTCATCATAACAATCACATTCTATACAATTTAAATAGTTTTAATGTTTATTTAATTCATAGGATGTCTTAAGGGGTCCTATTACGACGTCTTAAGGGGATCATAGAAGAGTATACTTAAGTATAAATATTAAGTGATATAAACAAGTATTATACTTTAGGGTGACTCATCATAACAAACAATATAATTAAGTATAATATTTAGGATATGTCCTAATATAATGTCTTAATGGGATTTCTTAAGGGGTCCTAATACAACATCTTAAGGGGATCAAAGAAGTTGTCAAAATTTGGTGAAGTTGCTCAAGGAAACCAAATTTAACAGTAATATACATGTTGTTTAGTGATTATACAATCAAATTTAAAGTTTCAAAGTAGGGTGACTCATCATAACAAATGATATAATTAAGTATAATATTTAGGATATATCCTAATGGGACGTCTTAAGGGGATGAAATGCTTCAAAGTACATGTGTCATATTTAATTGCAATTGATATAATTGATTTAAAAATAATATACATGATATTTAGTGATTATACAATCAAATTTAAAGTTTCAAAGTAGGAAAACATGCACATTTAACAAACAAAATATATAGAATATTGATTTTGATACATAAGAGTACATAGAGTATAATTGTGTATGTACATGTATTTGTAATTTGTAAAAAATATTTAATTGTGTATGTATGTACATATATGTCAACTCAAAACAATGTTTACAAAATTTGGCTATGCTATCTCAAGAACATTTGAAACTTGTGCTCAGAATGTAGTAGGTCTTCACGCAACATAATATCAAAATGGTACAAGCAATATCAATGGAATCATCAAAACATACATATTTTAATTTATATAAAACTATCTACATTACCACAACTCAAGTACCTATATTTAAAAGTATTCCACACATGTGTAGGCTGAATTTGCATCCTCTCCTTTTTATTTCAAAGTATGAAATCAATATGATGATGGCTTAAGGATACAAAAAAGGATAATAAATCAATTTTAACTATTAATCATGTACAACCAATATCAATATATAATCACAACATGTATTTAAATATAATTTAACTAATAATTACCTTTTTTACTAAGTATTCCATGTTGTCTAGGTTGAATATGTTAAACAATCTGGATAATTGAGAGGGGAGGGTGAATCAATTATCATAAAATAATTTTCTTTTCTTTAATTAATCTGAAGCAGGCTTATATCAATAAGAAAATAATCAAACAAATATGAACATGAAAGCACACAACAACACCATGCACAATAAACACCAAAATTTATGTGGAAACCAAAGAAGGGAAAAACCATGGAGAATTCTAATTCTCAATTATAGAACACTGATTAAGGTGACACCGATTAAGGTGATTTTTACAAAGGCTCATTTCCAAATTTAGCACTATAGGTAAGGCTCACTACCAGTGGGATCACTTCCTAGCTATTATAGCCAAAGATAAAAAGGATCACTGCCAAAAGAGAAAGGCTCACTATCGGTGGGCTCACTGCCTGATTAATATAGAAACATCTAATTAAAAAATAGTCTCATTAACAAAATTGAACTGATGAAGTTGCATCTACATATGCATGAATTCAATTCTGGTTAAGAGCACAATAACTATTTGCAACATATCTAGTCAAGAATCTTCTATCCACCTTCCTCGTACAATCTCTGCAAAACAAATTACTTCTTCCTTCACACCCTTTTATCTACTTTCACACACCATACACCACACTTCTTTCATCAAACAAAAGCAACTTTTACTTATACCATTCCATGCCTCCATAAACTCCTAATTTGGCCAAACACAATGTCTTCATAATCTTCTAAGTTGGCCAAACATAATTTGAATTAGATCACCACAAAACATGTTAGTATGAAGAAAAACCTTGAAATATTTAGTAAGGCTTTTCATGCTAGCATTGGACCCAAAAGGTAGGTCGCACATTAAGATCTTCTTACCATGTTACCAAGGGACCCATAAATGGGTCATACATAAGATAGGTTCATTACATAACATAATTATTAGAAGATAGAAAATTTTGAACTACATAAAATATATTATGGAGCCGATGGGAATGCCACAACCAAGACCAAATCTTGATTATCATCAATTTCAGTATCAACTGGAGAAACACAATTTGAAATACCAAAACTTATAACATGCTACATGAATGTTTGGATAGCAAGGTTACCTAGAGTAAGCTTTGAGCACAGTAGACAACATCAAAAGATTAGAATTCATTACTCTGCATTGAATTTCTTCCACGAATGTCCCAAAAAGAAGTACTTCCATATCCACATTGAAGATAAAAACCATACTACGTAACATCATAACACTCGATAGGATAGATCATTTCTATATATAATCCAAAGCACAACCTTTCGGATCTAAGTTTATACATCAATGACAACAATGCTAAATCATATCAACAACTTGTCAATAATCTCCCCCTTTGGAATTGATGGCAAAACAACAAAAACTCAAAAACACAAAACTCCAAAACTTCAAGCACTCCCCCTTTTTCAAGTAATTCAATACCTCTTCTTGTTTTTATTTTCTCTTCATTTTTTCCCCCTTTTTTCCATCAAAGGAAAGGGGAAAAATAAGAACATTCAAGATATCAAAAAATAACACTTTTCACATGAAAAATCTTCTTGTACCTTTCTCTCACAGTTAGAAGAATCCTCTTCCAAGCTAGCAATGCAAATTTTTTTTTGGCACACATACTGTCTAGTAGAGTCAACAACATAAATGAAGATGACAGTTCAGAGACAGGCGCTATCATTCACAATCCTTTGCATCAAAAAGTATCCTGGAGAGATGATGCAACTAGACCTCAATAATTTATTTGACCAACCAAAAGGTTCTAACCAAATCTTCCCTTTGTCTTTGTGTATACAATAACTCAGCTTGCAACTCACTAACTTGTATTCTTTGTTTCCCATCTTTATCTTTGAAGAAGTCAAAACACTTCCCAATATCATTCAATTCAGATTGAATAGCTTCAATTCTACTTCTAAAATTATCAACAATAGCAAGCCACCAGAGACAATACATGTAGATGTCAAACATCTCCTTAATGCATTCTCTTTTCTCACCAATTTGTTTGGATAAATTTTGTTTGGCTTTGACACACCTCTCAATCATAGCTTAGAACTTATGTCCTTCAGATCATTCCCACAACATTTCTTCAACAACTTATACCAGATCATCCAGTAACAAGTTAGAGACATCTAAAACAGTAATACCCTTTTTGAGCAGATAATCAACCAAGGCATCATCAATTCTAAGCCTACTAACCGAAGAGTAGGCATATCACATTTCAAAAATATTTTTCATATCACTTTCATCCAACACTGAACGAACTTCATCTAGATTGAAAGAGTCAAATATAGGTAGAGAATTTTCTTCCTTCTCCTTCTTTTATGAGATAGCAATGACATCCTTTGTGTTCATTTTCCTCCTTTTAGGTTCCAGAGGGTGCCACCAATGACAACCTCTAACTCCTTCTTACTAGAGGAGGAACTCTCCTCAACCAGACTAGGCACTATCACACCGGATCACAAATTCATCTACAAGGATGAGAAGTAGACTTTGCATGCACTTGCTTTATCTTCCATACATTCTAGATACATGTGAACTTGATTTCCAACATGGATGTCAGACTTCCACTTAACATTCTCCTTTGACGGTAACGAAATGAGAAAGTAAAATACTAAGCATATGAGGAGAGACCCAAACTGGAAAGGATAACTCTCAACCAAAGACATTATGACATTCTCAATTAGGTTTTCCATTATGAGGATACAAGTCAAACTACTTATTTTCCTTCACCATCTTATGTGAAAGATACACAACAATAGCCGAAGTAGAGCCTTCACAATTTCATAAATAGATTTTGTAAGTGATACCGTAAGAAACATACCTCATTACAAGATCAACAATGGTATTTATCAATAGAGCTCGGGGGTCTTTGTCAATACCAGTAAGTTCCTCCACATCTCTGTATTTCACCATTTTCTTCCCAAGGAGGTCACTGACACTACACAATCCAGTAATAGCTTCAATGGCTTCCTTAGTGATCATATAAGGTTTGTCCAAACTGATGCTTCCATCCTTGAATTGACTCAACAAGAACAAGATAGACTCTTTTTTAGAAAACTAGGGAAATTCTCCCCATAAATGCATACCCAAAGCACTTACATTTTGAAATTCATCAGACTTCAACCCTAGTTCCATTTCCTTCATCTTCTGATGATCAAATTCATCCGACTCTACTCCCTTCAGCCTTAGTGGAATACTACCACTTGATTCTTTGTCAACATATTCCATCGCCGCGCTTATCTTCTTCAATCTTTTATTGCTCTGCAAAACCTCTTCTTCTTCTTTGTAAACAGTGAGATTTTTTTTGAAAACTCTACATTTAAATAACCTTAATTGCTCATTATGAACTTGCCACCAAAAACTTACATCGATGATGCCATCAATTGTACTTCACTTTTCAATCAGCCGGATTAAGATTCATCATATATCACCAACCAAATCAAACTTAGTCATGTTGAAAACCCATCAATATTACTTCAGAGAGGAGGAGCTGACAGAATATGCATTGCAAAACTCCCCCTAAGCCAAGGCAGTTGGCTCAAATTACGCTAGGGCTTGTATTGGGATCTAGTACCACAAAAAAGTTCTACACATTGATTTCCTTCTTCTTCTACACCATGACAGTCTTCTTCTTAGATTCACTTGATTCTGCAACCTTTTTGTTTTCAAGCTTTTCGAGAGCAACATATTTGTATGTGTTAGCATAATGTCCAAGTTGATTACACTTGTAACATCTATGTTCTATCTTAACTAAGTGAACCCTAGATCTGTACTGATTAGCTTTGTGACCATGACCATGAAATAAATAAAAATTACCATGAAAGAGATTATTCATTCCATTCCTTCTAGCTGGATTATATAACTAAATTTTGCAATGACTTGCTTTATGACCAAACTTGTGACAATTAAAGCATTGAATACTTGGTTGCTTCTTGCTTCTACACTCTATAGCCTTATGTCCAAAATTTTTGCATAGAAAACAACAACCATTAAATGATAAGTACCTTTTAGCATTTGATTACCTGGTCGACGTTCTTTTAGGTGTTATAGAGTTTTAGAACTTGCTTGTTACACAAGATCTCACTTCAGCTTCAACTAATTTTTTTTCACCCTTAGTGTTTTGATTTGATTTTTCATTGGTGAAGCCAAGTCCTCCCTTATCCCTGTGAAATTTTTGTAGGGACAAGAGTTGATCTAGAATTATGCTACTTTTGCATACTCTTGCTTCTTATTTCAACCTTTTTAACTCTTGATCTAACTTCTCATTTTCTTTTGATTTATGTTTGATGGTATCCTTGAGATTTTCTTTGTTGTTCTTCCATTCTTCCATTTTTTTTTTTGATAGTATCTTTTAGATTTTCTTCAATATTCTTGCATTCATCCAGTTGCTGCTTTAAATCCACAATAATTTTCTTTGACTCCTTTAATTCTTAGCTAACCTCTCTATTTATTGCTTTGAATTTCTATATTTTCTCCCTTAGATTTGTGATACAAGCATTTTCCTCCTTGAGGTTTTCTTTCAATTC
This sequence comes from Sequoia sempervirens, assembly GCA_007258455.2. NCBI lineage: Eukaryota > Viridiplantae > Streptophyta > Pinopsida > Cupressales > Cupressaceae > Sequoia > Sequoia sempervirens. Next base: position 46,921 of record VDFB02205732.1, read on the forward strand.
TTCATTTTTAGATTATGTGCTTTCCATATCATCTAACATTATATATAGTTCTTCCTCAAAGTGATAAGCTCCTACCATCTGTTAAAACTACCAAGATCTCCCTCAAGCAGTTAAGTTCTATCTCCAAGGGACTAGGATTTGATACCAATTGTTGAACAATTCAAATAACTAAGAGGGGGGGTGAATCAATTATCATAAAACAATTTTCTTTTCTTTAATTAATCTAGAGCAGGCTTATATCAATCAGAAAATAATCAAACAAATATGAACATGAAAGCACACAACACCATGCACAATAAACACCAGAATTTATGTGGAAACCAAAGAAGAGAAATACTAATTCTCAATTATAGAACACCAGTTAAGGTGACACTGATTAAAGTGTTATTTACAAAGGCTCACTGTAGGTAAAGCTCACTGCCGGTGGGCTCACTTCCTAACTATTACAACCAAAGATAAAAGGCTCACTAACAAAAGAGAAAGGATCACTGTCGGTGGGCTCACTACCAAATTAATATAGAAACATTTGATTAAAAAATAGTCTCACTGACAAAAGTGAACTGATGAAGTTGCATCTACATATGCATGAATTCAGTTCTGGTTAAGAGCACAATAACTATCTACAACAAATCCGATCAAGAATCTTCTATCCACCTTCCTTGCACAACCTATGCAAGATAGATTAATTCTTCCTTCACACCCTTTTATCTTCTCGCACACACCATACACCACACTTCTTCTTTCATCAAACAAAAAAAAAATTACTTATACCATTCCATGCCTCCATAAACTCCTAAGTCAGCCAAACACAATGTCTTCATAATCTTCTAAGTCGGCCAAACACAATTTGAATTAGATCACCACAAAACATGTCAGCATGAAGAACAACCTTGAAATATTTAGTAAGGCTTTGTATGCTAGCACCAGACCCAAAAGATAGGTCACACATAAAGATCTTCTTACCATGTTACCAAGGGACCCATAAATAGGTCATACATAAGATAGGTTCATTACATAACATAATTATCAAAAGATAACAAACTTTGAACTACATGAAACATATTCTAGAGCTGATGGGACTACCAAAACCAAGACAAAATATTGTAACATGTGACGTGAATGTTTGGATAGCAAGGTTACCCGAAGTAAGATTTGAGCACGTAGCCAACGTCAAAAGATTAGACTTCATTATTTTGCATTGACTGTCTTCCATGTATGCCCCAAAAAGAAGTACTATCATATCCGGATCAAAGATAAAAAAATATACTACAAAACATCATAGCACTCAATAGGATATATCATTTCTGTATATCATCTGAAGCACAACCTTTCAAATCTAGGTTTTGACATCAATGACAACAATGCTAAATCATCTCAACAACTTCTCAACATAATTTGCATGGAATCTCCTTTTTGTGATGATGGCTTAAGGATCTATAAAAGGACAATTTAAATCAATTTCAATTAATAACACACTTGAGAAATATCAAAACATGTATTTAATCTATTTAAAAGGACAATATAAAACTAAAACTATATTTACCTTTATTTACTTATTCCATTGTACCATCTTCATCCTCTCTTTTTTGCAACACATTTATGATTGTCTCATGCTCTTCCATAGAAATTACCCATAGCTCTTTATTTGTAGGTCTTCCACGATATCAATCTAGTTTTATATTTGTTGCCACCACCAAATGTGAGTAGTGTATAATCTTTTTATGTGTTTCATAATCTTCAAATACAAGAAAACCATTCTTCCTTATCATGTTCTTTCGTAGCCAAGTGCCAAAAACCACCATCGATCCTATTGGAAAACATGATACCCATCATCAAAGAAGTTCTCAAAATTTTCTTAAGGCAATCAAATAAGTTTTAAAACTTTTCTTAAGGGGATCAAAAACTTGTTATCAAAATTTTTGTAAGGGGATGTCTTAATGGGATCACCATACCTGTTGGATAATGATATCCATCATCATGTTCTTGAGGTGCTAGTAACTTATGTTTAGTCTCCATACAATGAGGCAACCAATATTTGGTTTCCTCTTCATTCCCCTCAAGTGCAACAACATCATACATGTCCTACAAACAAAATTAGATTTAATAACTTGCGCATGTCCATATAATTTGACCAATGTGCATACATCCATTCATATGTATATAAATAAATAATTTAGTATTAAAAATAGTAATAAAGTAAAATAAAATAAAATAAACTGAATTAAATTACATCCTTGTACAATGTCTAAAACACTATCATAGTCTTTTGATGTAAAAACTTAATCATTCTCTTCAATTGTTGTTTCATATTGATCGTGTGTGTTGATTGTGTTTTCTACACAACAACAACTGAGACAGAATATGGAAATCCTATCTCTCTTGAAAGGTAAATCTCTATCATCAAGCCTTAAGAGATAACCCCAAGGTCTCTAATGTCAGGTCTTGACAATGCAAAAACAACTCAGTAAAAAATGTGAAAATGTTGGTAATCAATAAGGGACCTTACTACAAACAAATACTGCAACTCCAAACTTATTAGATCTTGCAATATAGTGATACTTCAAATCCTAAATCTAACCCAAATTATAAAAAAATAGCAAAAGATAAGGGTTTCAAAGAGATTTCTAAGATTAACACTAATCCTAAGATTAACAATGCAAATGATGCAATACTTGAAATGGACCAATCCCCCAAAAAACTATTTCCTGCTTAGCCTAGATGAACCTGCAATATTACAAAAATAGTGCTATCTTCTAAGGCATTAAAGATTTTCAGATCATGAATATTCATCCAAAACAACCCTATTGCAATTGAAATGAACAAACATTCACAATTGAACTAAGCACAACGAATATTAAAGTCCAGGCTAACTTTGCAAAGCAACTCACAATCAGCCAGTTGCAAAAAGTATGGACTAGGGATTGCTACAAACACTTCAAGCATCAAACCACAAACACCATTGAATCATCTAACCTTAAATCTAACATATATCAAATAACTTTGAGCAATTTCAAAAGATGAAACAATAAGAACCATGCAAGATAAGCCAACACAAGAAAGATCACCAAGGCACAATGTCTTTGCTTGTATTGAATCAGCCAAAAGTAGCAACAATTCCAATGTTTTGTGTCACAAAAATTTCTCCAAAACAAAACTAACTCCTAGCTTAACTCTTGCTCTACTACTTAATTCGCTTCAATGTGTAACTATCTATCCCTTACAAATGAGGCAAAATGCCATACTTATAGAAATCCCAGTATATGTCAAACCAACTAGGGTTATAATAATAAATAGCCAGAAAAAAGTCAGACCAAGAAGTTATAGAACAAAGATAAAATCACATTAAATGCTTGGGACTCATCCAAGTCAGCTTGGGTTCTCCAATATAGCTCGGTCCAATGCATGTGAAGAATGAAGAAGGAATAATGGGAAGCACAAATTTTGATGAAGCCTTGCACTAAATAATCTCCCCCTTATCTTTATTTTTCCCCAACTTATCTTGCACCATCAAGAAATTCTTCTCCAAGTCGGCCAAAGGTGGAATAATTAATATTCTAAACTTCCTTTCAATAGATTTAATATCTTCCCTTGCTTGCTTAACTATTCTATCCCATTCCACCTTTAGGGTCTGGTGCTTCTCCATGACTGCAATGTATTTGGCCGCGTCATCCAAATGGTGAATTTTGATTGGTCCATCATCTATTGGGACATAAACATCATGCCACCATTTCCTTAACTATTCCAAGTTGAGATGCCTCGATGCAAACTTCTTCCTACCAGTCATGACTTTAAAAAATGAAATACATTTACTATATATGCCAGTCAGGGTGCTCTCTATTTGTTTTCCCTATTTATGAACCTTTTTCAATATCCTTTGTCTAATTTGTAGAGCTTCATACCATTCCCAAGGTTCTGCAACATTTGCAGAGGGAAGGATTCCATCACTTACCAACTTTTCTTCAGTGTACTCCATGATGGCCTTGGTTTTCTGTAGCAGGAGATCAACATCTTCCTTGTCTTGAGCTAACACATACTTCAGCCACTCCACTAATATGTGAGCATCTCCAACAACTAAAAAGATTTCTTTGATTGCATCATCTTCTCTGGTTCCTACTTCATGCAACCAATCAAGTATGACCTTAGTTGTGGTCTTTATCCTTTCAAGTTCATTGAATGCATCCTTAGGAAACAAGCCTTTAGGGAGAATTCCCTTACTTCCTACTTCCTGCAGGGGTTTCATCAAGTGCTGCACATATTTATACATATCATTTATCTATTTCTACAGCTTATCCTTCTCTACTATTTCCCTATCTAGCCTTCTCAGAATGGCCTAGGAAGACTCTTGGAATTCTTCCTTCTCTTGACCTTTGCTAGCGGGCCCTAGGTTCAAGGTCTATATTGCGTATTCCTAAGGAGCAATATCCCTTCTATCTTTCTCTGCAACATGGGTGGCAATGTGAATGATCCTATTATCTTGTTCATCCCTAGTAATTTTGGAGATCACCTTGGCTTTCATCTTTTCCTTCCCCTTACAAATATTTGCCAACAATTGATCCCAATTCAAAGGGGTATCATCTATGACCACTTGCTTACTCTACAATCTCTCATTGAGCCAACTAGGAGTAATGGAATCTGACTGCTGCTCACCTTTCTTATCTTCACCTTGTTGATCTTTGGAGGAATCCACATTCAAGTTCTGTTCAACAGAAGCTTCTTCAGCTTTACCCTTGTCTTCCTTATCTTCTTTCCTTTCTTCTGGATTTGCATCCTTTTCTATATTATGTTAATCTTCCTTATGCACCGATGAAGGGGTCTTTAACAGTATCTCTACTTTCTCAGAAGACTTATCTCCTTCATCACTAGTAGGTGAGTCCTCATATGTCACTAAGGGGCATTGCAGGATTCTATCTATTTTTGCATCGGCACTATGGATTTCACCTTCCTTGAATCCACTTGCATCTTCATCCTGATGGTCACTATCCTCTACATATCTAGAATCATGCTATTCACCATGTGACTCATGAAGAGGAGGGGCATCTTCCTATTATTCCACAATAGAAAAGGCCCCGAAAATATTCTCTTTTGGTGCATTGTCCTTTGGAGAGGGGGTTCTTGATCTTCTGGTATAGACTTGTGTCCTCTTCCTAGAACTCTCCACATTCAAAACTTGATGACCAACTCCCTTTTCTCCCTTGGAGGGTTCATCCTTCTTATTTGAAGTTATTGTTACTCCCCCTCTTTTTGAAATAGGGGCACTATCTTTTTCCTCTTCTTCATCAGGTTCATCTTCAACAACAGACTTGTCTTTCTTGGAAACATTCTTCCTCTTTTTAGCTATGGGATTTCTCTTCTTTTCTACCTATGACTCTGATTGGGAACCTTTGATTTTGATCTTAAAGGGAGAATCTACCTTACTGTTGCCTTCAAGATATTGTTCAGTCTCCTTAGAGGTGGAATGGGACTCCAAATCTCCCATCAAGTCATACGTGTACTATGTGTCTTTGTTGTATAGCTTCCAAATCTTGTGTTTGATCCACAATCTAGTGTACTTGAGAATAGGAGCTGTGATTTATTCCAACTCTATTTTCTCCTCTTCCAACCAATCAATCTCTCCTATTGGTTTTTCCTTGAAAGCTTCATAATCATGGTTCTAGTTCACATCCCCATCATCATCAATTTGATCATGAATAGCTTTTTCATTGTACAATCTGATTAGATTAACTAGTAGCCTAGAGAATTTCTTCCTTCTTACCTCAAAGTCATCCTTACATTTAGCCCAGTAGTCTTCTATATCATCCTTGTGGTTGAACTCTCTACTGGCCCTCTTTTGTGCCTCACCAATTCTATCAAACCTAGGCCTTTTGGAGTGGAAAGAAAAGCCCAAGGAACTCATTTCCTCCTCTGAAGAATGTGCTGAAATTATGGAAGGACATGCTTCATTATTGCCTACCCTGAGAGGGAAGTCATTACCAAACCCAGTCCTATATTTTTCCTTCTTCACTATAGCATCAAAGTCACATATCTGCCTTGTGACCTCTAGGATTATGATATGGTCTGTGGGACACCTAGGAAGTTTGTAGGGAGCTCTTTGACACCCATCTATCCTGATGTAGGAGAAAGTGCGGAATTGTATGAACCAAGCTCCAAACCTCTTTATCAATTGCTTTGAATTATCTAAGATTCTAACACATTCTGCACCTTGAAGCAGTCTGATGATGTACATGGTGAATGCATCATTCACCCTCTTATAGCTTGAGCTCCCCAAGTGCAATTGTGGGTAAAATTCATAGATCACATCTTGCTCGAAGACACCTCTTGCACTTAGTCCTTTTTATGGATGGAATCTTGCAAGTGCATAGACCAAGTAGGAAGTCATGGTAAAGCTCTTTTTCTACAACACATTACATAGTTGCTCATGTATCATTGCAATGATGATGCCTGCCTAGTGATAATCAGTGTTCTGTTCCATCCTCGCTATAACATAGAACATCCAATTCTCAAAGACTCCTACACTTTTCAAGCCCACTGCTCTACTAAGGAGTGTGATTCCATCATAATATTCTACCTTAAACTTTTCCCAGAATAGTTGCTTTGGTAGTTTAGAGATGTGGGGCTTAGGATTTTCCAACTAGGAATTGATGACCTACAAATCCTTGTTTGTATCATCTGCATAATATTTCTTGGCTACATCAAGGTCAAGACCCACCACATGAGATCTATCAGGCATATCAAAAGTTTGTCCCACTAGCAAGAGATAAATTAGCCAACACTCTACCCTATGGACCAATCACTCTCTGTGTGCTTGGATCATAGTGCCTAGCACATTCTAGCACCAACTCATAGCATTGCATAGTGGGAGGAAATCTAGCCACATGATCCAATCCCGAACTCACTAGTCTTCTTGCCAACAAAGGAGGATCCTTCACTACCATTTTGGCCTTAAATTCTTCATAATCCCACTTACCTACATTTGTATTTGTAACCTATGACTAGATGGAAGTCAACTTACTCTTAGGAACCCTGTTTTTTATGTCCAATTTGATTCTTTCTACCTCTGAGACTGAAGATCCTTCAACATCCGGATCCATATGTGTGCTCTTGGTCACACCAATAATTGCTTTACTTAATTCAACCTACAATCAATAAAAGAACACAATAATTCCTCTTTACAATATTAGAATCAAGGTCATCCAATCATAAACAACATGTTTATCATTCAATCAACTCAAAATCATGATTGAAATCCCTTAAATCATCATAAGGCACAATTTCTTTGAAATATGGGATTTTCAACCATCCAAGGAAATCAAGCTAGAGAGGAATTTTGGGAAATTCCATGCCAGGTGGATTTTAACGATCATAGCACAAAAACCATAAATTACTCATCCCAAATGAAGAAAAAGCATGATCCATCTCTCTAATTATTCAAATCATCCATGAGATGCCAAAGTATATAACATTTAATCCATTTATTTCTCTAATTCTTCATATTATGGGATTCTTTGGGGAAATCCGTCAAGGAAGGAAATTCGTGAAGCAGGCATAATTACGGCTTGTGCACATCTTCGGGAAAACGAGGGGATGATAGAAAATTAGAGAATTTTGAGGGTTAGGGACTCCACAAAGACCTCAAAATCCTGAAAGTTATCACTTCTTCAAGACTTCGCCCAAATTGATAGAATGATCACAAATTTGGGGATTTTGGGCTTAAAGCTAGCTTGCTTTGGATCCCTTACAGATCATCTTCAAATTCTAAACTCACTCAGAAGTAAATCGATGGGAATTAGTGATGCCTTAAACTCAAAACCCTAAAAATTTTCCATGAACACAAATAACTAGGTTGGATTACACTTACTTGTTTTGCTAAGTTCAAAAATAGATCTATCATGGCCCACACAAGTGAGTTACTTCCTAATGAAACTAGAGACAAGCTCATGAACTCAATCAGGGTTATCAATTTAGCAAAATCAAATAACCCTAAATCATACCAAGATGAGACAATAATACACACAGGGTCGAGTTCAAAGGTGAAGCTAGCATTATCAAACTGAAAAGATTAACTAGGGGGGTGAACCTTCTACTTCAAGAAATTGTGAAAACATCTTGCACAACCCTAGCTTTAAAATGTTCAATGCCAAACATATAAAATAAAGAATCCATGCATACTCAAGATGCCACAAAATTATTCATATTCAACAATAAAAATCAAGGAAATGAACACATACCATTGATGAAGTGAATTCAATTATAACAACGAATGGTAGCAGGCTTTGAAACCCTAGCAAACAGTAGCAACAATGATGATGCTCAGGAAATTCACCAACAAATCCAAGAGTCCACAAGTCCAAATTCCAAATCAAGCAAAGCACTCAAATTCACGCTCTTCATATCAGCAAAAGAAAAATGATAAAACTTCAATGGCACAAGAATCCCTCAAAATCGACTAAATACATGCCGCAAAAATCATACAATCAAGTATTAATGTCATTGACAAGATAACCCAAGACATAACCCGGGAATTCGAAGAGGCGCAAGAATTTTAGAAAAATCCAGTCAACACAGAATTTCGTGAACGACCAAAATCTCTGGATCACAACGTAAACTCTTCCTCATCGAGTTTTCAAGGAAACCGAGGTTTTCTGTTGGAGAAGGAAATTCCCGAAATCATAGGAAAACTCGGAAATACCCTGAAACTTAATATTTTTAATGAATAACTTAAGGAAATCATTTGTGCAAGAAAGATAAACACTCAAGCACATTCCAAAGCAACTAAATCCTCAAAACCAAAGGGCCAAAGCATTAAAAAATAGAGCTAAAAAAAGGGGGGTCCCTACATTCAGTGGGGCGTGTGTGTGAAAACTGCACAAAAAATGGTGACTCCACTAGGAAAATGTTCCATAGCATTTCAATGATAAAATGGAATCAAGAACCCATAATCTCTAGTTTTAGTCCTTGCATTGGGTCACCAATTTGATAGAGCTTCAAAACTCATAGGAAAGCAAACCTTTCCTGTACTAAGGTCAAAGTGTGTGCACATGCATTCATTTCCCTTTCCTTAGTTGCAATAGGAACCCAAATTTGGTCTAACCAGGTTACATAAAGATTCTAACTCCAAAAGCATCTTGGATAGAGCCTCACTTCCAGTCAGGCATCCATAGCCCTGACAAGGTTATCATTGTGGTGCTCCCTAGCATAGCTCTATTGCCATGCAGGCATCTGTAGCCCCAGTAGAGATACTAGGATACTCCTGATAAGTTGAATTCATTCTTTTAATTTTCAATATTTTCTCTGTTCTTTTCTTTTGATATTATCTTCTTTTCACTTTTTTCTTCAACCTATGAACAATGAAGTTCATACTCAGGGATGAGAACCATAGTGGCGCTGAAGCAAAATATAAGATTTTTCACCTAACTAGACTTCATAAGGACTATATGCAACCTTGGAATTCTTTAAGATCCATGTAAAAAATGTAAGACCCAAATACATTCCAGATTCAACTCAATCCCATGACTTATCCACTCAAAACACTTAATACATATGACACCAAATAGAGGACCTTCACCAACCAACTTTGGAAGGATGATTGAAGTTTGTAAAAGAAATACTCAGAATGAGCCCAAATAACATAATGATTTTCATGCAGATGAAACAAACCAAAAATAAAATAGGAAGACCCAAAGCAAGAGTAGAGAAAAAAGAAAACCAAACCAAAAGAAACAAACAAAGCAAAATAAAACAAAAATGGAAACCTACTCTAACCAAAGAAAAACAAAGCAAACAAAAAGGAAACCTACTCTAACCAAAGCAAAAAAAAGCAAACATAAAGTAATGCTTCAAGTACTTCCCATTGACAGGAAGTGGGATATCCTCTCTAGTGATAGTTTTCAAGTGAAAAGAATTATCTCCTAAAATCTCTAAAATCTAGTAAGGGTTGAGCCAGAGTTTGTCAAATTTACCGTGATCCCCTTTTCTGTCATGTGCTTTATCCCAATAAAGAACCAAGTCAGAGATTCTAAAGGCTTTTAGCTTGGCTCTCGTATCAAACCATTTCTTGACCACACCTTGATGTTTGGAAAAATTTTATAAGGCTTCATCTCTTCTTTCTTCAAGGTGTAACAGTTCTGCCAGGCGGGCTTCGTGTTTGTCCCCTTCTTCATAAAACTTATTAATGAACTATAAAGTGGGGATTTTCAACTGAATGGGAAAGATAGGTTCCAAGCCATACACTAGGTGGTAAGGAGAGGTCCCTAAGGAGGTCTTCTGTCTTGTATGATCTGCCCAAAGAGAAAATCTAAGTAGAGTGTGCCAATCCTTGGGATTCTTCTCTAATAACTTGCGGATGACTATTAAGAGGTTTTTATTAGAAGACTCAACCAAGCCATTACCTCGTGGATAATAATTGGACACAAACATAATTATAATTCCATGATCAAAGGCCCAATTAGAAAATTTGAGTGAAGAGAATGTAGGACCATTATCAGAAACCAAAGACAAAGGACACCCAAAGCAATTAATAATACTTGATTCAATGAAATTGATTACCATTTCAGAAGTACACTATTTGCAAGCAAGAGCCTCAATCCACCTAGTGAAATAATCAGTAATAGTGAGAATATACTTGTGGCCTATAGAAGAAGGTGGATTGATTGGACCTATGAAGTCCAAATCCCACTATGCAAACGGTTTTACCTCTATGATACGTTGAAGTGGAAGAGCGACATGCTTCTCCCTGGTTGCTACAGTCTAACATACATGACAAGTTCTGACATGGTTGTGTGTATCCTTAAACAATGTAGGCCAATTATAACTATCCATTAGAATCTTATTTGTAGTGTAAGGTGTAGATCCATGGCCAGTGCCATATCTATCATGAAATTTTTTCATAACCCTTTTAGCTTCTCTTTTTCCCAGGCACCTCAGATAGAAACCCTCATGGTTCTCCTTGTATAGAACAACTCCTTTCATCATAAAACTATCACTTTATAAATGCAAGGCTCTTCTTTGTACTGAATTAAGATGTTTGGGACATTGTTGATTCAAAAGATAGTAAATGATATCATCATACCAGTCCCCTGGAGACACATCTTGAGATGATAGTACTGAGCTGTGAGGTCAGGACCCATTTCTACCATCATCTTAGTTAGCCCTTGTCCTCTCACCATCTTCATGGGTTGAATCTCAATATCGTATTCCTATAACACAGTTACCCACTTAGCTCTATGTTCTCCTAGTTCATTTTGCATCAACAATAGCTTGACTACAGGATCAAGAACTATTGCAAAGACCTTGTTCTTCAAAATATAATGTCTGAATTTCTTCATAGCTTTGATCAGAGCATAGGCCTGCTTCTCTACACTTGGGTACCTTATTTCTTCATCTTTCAGAGGTGCACTCATAAATGCTATGGGGTGCTCATTCCCTTGATCAACATGCTAGCACAGGAGTAATTAGAAGCAAATGAGTATATGTAAAAGGGCTTGGCATAATTAGGACTTACCAAGACTGGGGCTTCAAAAAATTCTCTCTTGATTTTTGTAAATGCTTCTTTTTCCTCTGCACTCCATTCAACTTTAGCTTCCTACTTCAACATGGCATTCAATTGCTTGTCTATCTCAAGAAACCCAGTGATGAACTTTCTTACAAAGTTAATTTTTCCAAAGAATGATTACATTTCCTTCTTGCTAGCAGGTGGCTGAATTTTGAGTATGCCTTCCACTCATTTAGGATCAATATCAATTCCTTTCTCTAAAATAACATGTCCCAACAATTTTCCCTCAGTAACTCTGAAGATACATTTCTTTGGATTAAGAGAGATGCGAAACTCTCTGCATCTCTGACACACTTTGCAAAAGTCAGCTAGATGATCACCTCGCTTTTTGGAAAAGACTGTCAAATCATCCATATAAATGATTGTGCACTTACCAATTATGTCCTTGAAAGCAATGTCCATGGATCTTTGGAAGGTAGCTCCAACATTGATCAAACCGAAGGGCATTCTCCTATAAGAAAAAAATCACCACTTTGTAGTGAAGGTAGCCTTATTCCTATCTTCATATTGTACCATAGCTTGGTTATATCTAGAGTAGCCATCTAGAAAAGACATCATTTGAGATCCATTGACAATCTAAAGAACTTCATCTAGTGAAGGAACTGGATAGTTGTCTTTTTCTAATGCCCCGTTAAGGTTCCAAAAGTCAACACACAATCTGATCTCCCCATTTTTTTTCTCACTGGAACCATATTTACAACCTAGGTTGAATGTCTTATCAGAAATATGATGCAAGCTGACAGTAATTTTTGTACTTCCCTTTGGATGACAGGCTCCAACAGGGCATTAATTGGCCATCGCCTCTGCCTGAAAGGTCTTGCTCCTGGCTTCAAAGGGATGGTGTGTGTAATAATTGAAGTGTCATATTTTTTTAGGTCTTCATAACTCCAGGCTATCACATCTTGATATTTATGCAGTGTCAATGATTCATTTTCTTTCTGCTAAAGTACACACCTTACCAATAAAGACATTCGTGATATGATCTTGAGTCCCCATGTTGTATGTTTCGCATTGTCCACTAATGGACTCCTTCTTAGCATTTTGCTCTTGATCTCTTACCTTATCCAGATCAAAAATCCTCTCTAGATGCACCATTCTCAGAATAGTATTAGTCTTCAAATTAATGACCCCTTCTAAGTCCATCTCTACTTCCTGGGGTTCAGCTTCATCAATGATCTGTGAAGTAAAGACATCTGAACTTGTGATAAAATCCAAGATATGCTTGTCATCCTAAAATACCTAGAAGTCAGTCACATTGTCGGGTACTGACGGTACTGGTGTTAACTCCACATAAACTTCTTCAATCCAGAGAGAGACAATGGATGCAAGGTGTTGGCTGCCTGAGTCAGGGAATCAGTAGTTTGGTTCTAACTATGTGGTATCACTTGAATGTTGAAAGCATAAAATCCATCAATAAGGTCCCATACTCTATGCCTATAATTGGTAATCCTTCTATCATGGCATGAGTATTACTTTCTAACTTTCTTGTCTAGTAACTCAGAATCCCCAAAGACTTGTAAAATCTTAACCTTTTTCATCAATGCCATAAGAAACCCATGAATCAAAGCCTCATATTATGCTACATTATTGGTACAATGAAACTGTAGTCTATGAGAAACAAAGAAAGCTTTACCTCTTGGATTGATCAGCTCAAATCCTACTCCAACACCTTGCTTTGATTTAGATCCATCAAACCTCAAGGTCCAATAACCAACAACTCTAGATCTCTTTGTTGTATCCCTTGTACTATTGTTGTTGGAAGGTTCTTCAGAATGCATCACCTTCTTTCCTTTGGGATCCTCTTGAATATTCTGTATATTAATTTTGACTGTTGGAGTAGGGTTGATCAGTTTTGCACCTGTTCTACTATTGTCTGGCACAATCATCATTCTAATTATGAGTGAGAGGCATTGTGAACTCTACACCAATTGGGCAAGAGAAGTTCTTAAAAATTCATTCCTCTACACACTTCTGGATGAATTCCTGAAAATTATCCAGTAAGTTGAGCTAGTTATCTTCAGGATCATCATCATTAATTGGTTCCACCAGGGCTCTAGTACTACTAGATTTTTCTATAAAATCAATGGGTGTAGTATGTAGCATAATAATTTCTTCTACATCAGACTCTTCAATAGGGGCTGCCAACACATAATTTCCCATACTTACCTCTAATATCAATATTTCATTCGAAGTGTTCTGATATTTTGTGATCACAAATTTAATCCTAGGCTCTCTTTCAATCCTGATCTGGTTTGGTACTCCCTTCCAAGGAAGCCACATATGAGATTGATCAGTTGATACATATCCATTCAAAGCCTTAGAAAAGTCCCTTCCTAAAATCAAACCATAAGTGTCAGGTATGTCTACTACCTGTATATTAACAACTTGTTGAATTTTGGGGTCTGAGGCAACTTGCATAGGGATCATGTTCAACTCCCCTACAACATTAACTTTAGTTTTGTCTAGTTGAGTGACTTTCTTTTGGGAGACAATAGGGGTAATTCCTAAGGCTCTATAGATAGCAAAGGGCATCACATTCGTGGAAGCACTTGAATCTAGCAAACAATTATGCACATTCTTTCCAAACAAGTGAATAGAAATCATAAATGGAGGAGTCTCTATTTTACCCTGGAAAAAAGTAAGGGGAGTATCAACCTGAGCAATTTGACTTTTATCTTTTTCTTTCCCTTTGTCTCTAGGCTGTGTATGAACCTAATTCTGATCTTTTAATACTTGAGAACTAGATACCTTATTTACACTCCCACCTACTAATCTATCTTGCAATGTTGAATTCACACTGTAAGCTCCTAGGACTTCATTTCTAATATCAGGGACCCTCAATAATTCAAATGCAAAGAGGCTTACCTTTAGCTTCTTGAGTTCTTCTACAACATATGTATCCAACTGCTCTATGCTCATGTCAGTGGGAGCTTCCTTGATACATTCCACCACTCTATCTTTGCTAGTATTTGCATTCTTCCCTTTTAATACTCCATCTTGTGCTTGCCCTTCACTTGATAGATATTGCTTAGGCACATGTGGATAGGTTGGATTATTGATGGCATTAGGATATGGAGGTATGGTGAAATTGTTTGGAGGGATAGAAGTGGTGAATGGACCTCCAACTTGCAGGCGTCTGTTTGGAAGATCTCTCAAGTCATACTTCTTGATTGGTCATTGAAATGTCTGCACTTCCTCAACATAAGTTTCTTCCTCATCCCTAGGACCATTATCATTCACAGGATTTTCATTAAACAACTATGTGATCTCATCTCAATTGCACACTTGATCTGCCTCTTCCTCCTACTTATCTGACTCTTCAAGTCCATTTTCCTCACTTTGGTGGAAAGGAGCATGATTTAGCACCAGCACAGGTGAGTCATAAGGAGTAGATGGAACCATCTCCTAGTTACTTGCATTATTTTGTACCTCATACTAAAAAATAGAAACAGTTTTCTAGAACTCTAGATAGTCTAACTCAAAATGATGACTAGTTTTATGGAGCCTACACCAACTTGATAAAGCTACTTTAGCCAGCTACACACCACTTGGAGGCTTCTCCTGATTAGATGGTTGATCCAAAAGGGTAGGGACACCTCCATTGTTAGGCCTTGTGTTCCAGGTCATGTTCTGTCTAGGTGGTTGTCTTATGTCAAATCCTTGTCCACCAACTTTCCCTCTATCAAAATTTTGTCCAAAGGGTTTCCGTCTTTCATAGTTCTACCCTCTATCATGATTTTGTCCTCTGTCAAAGTGTTGTCCTTGTTGAAATTCTCAATTTTCCCTATTATGGTTGGATTACATACTCCTTTGAGCAGCCTGGAGTTGACTATTTTGGTTTCTTAGATAAGTGACCTCTATGTTTAGCTTCTTCACTTGTTCATTCAGTTCATCCAACCTTTTTGTTAGCTCTCAAAAACACAGGTTTGAACCACGAAAGGTTGCCAAGCTTTCACAACGTTTTAGGGTAACAGAACAAGGTTTGAAACAATTAAACCTTCTACACTTTTGGTGCTACAAAACCAACGCAGGTGTACCTCTCTAAATAATGCAGACTTAACTTGTAATCACTCTTCTTATAACAAATTGTTCACAATGGCATATGGGAGTGAACAATTGTAACTCAACTTGAAAATGGTAAATACTCTGGTCTAGATTCTAAAATGCTTAATTCTAAAAGATGTAAAGAAGATGAGTGAATTCAAAATGATAAAATACAGAGACCAGTGCCTTGCTGGGTATGCGGAGTCAAGTGAAATCAAAATGAGCAACACTTCTTTGAGAAAATTCAAATTATCTAGCATATACTATGCTTACAACTTGTGTAAACATGTGAGAATATGATTACTAAGCTCTACTTTAAAAATACAATTGAATCTCTTTGATCGTTGTGATTAACCAAAAGGATTTAGTCTTTACTTGAAAGAACCAATCAATCAATCACACAAGAACAACAAATGTGCACTGATAAATCGAATATAAACTTGTCATATCAATTTAAATGATCAGAAAGAATCCATTTTGGAGACAACTTAGAAATCCTTTTATTCAATTCAACAGATAACTGATACCAGACAGGTGCAACAACATTAATTGACATTCATAAGTACCTCCATGTTTAAAACATGCATCAGAGCCTCTGATTTGATAAACTCACTATTCTGTGTCCATACAATTTTCCTACTATATCAAATAACTGATAACTGGTCCCTATTAAAAAATGCAAAATGCCTATTTATACACTAGCATGCGAAGAAAATATCAAATGAGACCTCATGTCAGCCCAGCACAAAATTCGGGCTCCAATCAAGCTGACAAGCAATGGTCATCCAAGCAAATTCATGTCGACCAAAGTGATGTATTTCTGTTATTCTTTACTGAACAGTCGCCAAGACAGTCATGAAAGTATGCCAAAGGAAAAATAACATTAATCATTATCTGCCCATGCCAACTGTTCCTCATGCATTGTTGTAATCACCAGCATGTTATGTCGAAGTCAAGAAGTATCACTTTCATTCCCTTTGTGTTTCACCATAGCCTATCGCCATAAGTGAGAAGTCATACAGATAACAAAATGTTTTATCAAAATGCACTTTACCTCCATAGGTCGCCATGACACCATGCTTGTTACACCGAGGTCAAAGGATATTCATTTGATTCTTTAAGTCTCGCTGTGACCATACAACATCGGTGAGACTCTATAGCGAATTAAATTTGTTCTGTCGAAAGCCTCAAGCCACAGTATATCGCCAAGACAAAAACGTTCTCACACCGATAGAAGCCACCCATCTCATGTTTGTTGCTATAATTCATAACTATGGGGGAAACCTTACATAGACTATATAATGTTTCACCGAAAGCTTCTCACCCATACCCGAGTCACTGAGACAAAGCACCACCTATGCCGAAAACCACTCCACTTGCCTTCGCCAAGACAATACAATATTGAGGAGACATCACGAAGACAACACCATGTCATACCAAAGTACCATGAAGTCATTCGTGCTTGCCAAGACCAGAAGATTTTCATACCGATGGAGTCTCCATATGCATTATCGGCGAGACCAAAGATCACTCGCCAAGATGATATATCGAAAGCCCCAGCTCATATCAAAATGTATCCATTTGTCATGTGTATCAAGGAGACTTGTCGATGTCAGGGATACTTCATAGGGATTGAAACATGTTATACCAAAGCCTCCCGAGCTAACATCTATTCAATAAAATAAAATTGATTCTTTGCTGAAAGAAAACCAAAAGATAATGTCGGCAAGACATAATAGATTTGGTATGATATATATCGATGCCTCAAGCCTTTGCTGATAGAACCCATACTCGATCACTGAAACAGTACCAAGATCTCACCAACAACCACCTGTAAGTAAAATCTAGTCGCTGTAACAAATAATAAGTCTTGCTGATAGGCAACTCAGACTTATGCAAGCAGAAAATGCATAATTGATAGGGGAGACAAGAATGAACCCATGCCGATATGGATCCAGACATGAAAGATGCATAACTCGATTGATTCAATGGGACAATATGGAAAATTATAGAAAAAATGCATACGGTAGGACCAAATCTGGAAATTTATTAATGAAAACTTATGTAAAAACCCCAGATTTTTATAGTTCCAATAGTGGCTCCATCTGGTGATGAATGATAGTAAGATCATTGCAAGGATCCAAAATCTTTAGGTAAGTAGACTAGACACAAAATGATGAACCAGTGAGTAGAAATGGAATGAATGGTAATGGAAATGAATGTGAAGTGGGAGTGAATGCAAAATGAATGCAAAATGGAGGTGAATGGAAAATGAGAGTGGAATGGAGGTGGATGAAAACCTAAAACTACTGTGCATGGAAAATAATTTTCAAGAGGATACACAAGAGTTGTCCATGCATTGACAACCCTTACTCCTCTGTATTGCTCAAGAGAAGAAAAGCTTTAAGAATTGCCCATGAATAGGCAATTCCTGATCTTCACCAGCCATGTTCTATAGATAGTATGAATCTTCGCCCTTCTTTCCAATAATAACAAAAGGTCCTAGCCAAAGAGCTTCAAATTTACCATGCTTGCCTTTCTCCTGACACCTTGCATTCCACATCAACACCAAGTCACTTTCCTCAAATTTTCTATTCTTTTCCTTTTTGTCAAATAGATACTTCATCTGTACATGTAACTTCATGTTTTGATTTTGGGCCTCCCTCCTTATTTCATCAAGTTTAGCAAGTTGCTCCATTATGTCTTCCATGGGTTCAAGAACCTCCAAATATTCTTGTAAGATAAAATTATAGACTGGCAACAAATTCTAGAAAGGCATTCTGGCCTGCACTCCATACACAATTTCAAATGGGGACTTTCCAATTGCCTTCTTCACAATGATTCTATCAGCCCACACAACTAGTTTTAATTTTGAATCCCAAGCCTTCTTATTCTATCCCAACATCCTCTTTATAATCTTCAAGAGACTCTTATTGCTGGACTCTGCTTGACCATTGGCTTGTGGATGATAAGGAGTTGCATAAGAAATAGTAATGCCATACTTATCACAAAAGTTTTTGAATTCATCTGACCTGAAGCACATCCCATTATCTGTGATTATCCTCAATGGTGTACCAAATCTAGTGATAATATTGTCCATCAAGAAATTTGTTACAACCTTACTTGTAGCCTACTTGGTTGGGATTGCCTCCACCCACTTTGTAAAATAATCAGTGGAAACTAGTATCCACCTATGTCCTCCACTTGACTTCTCTTGTATTTCTCCAATGAAATCAATTCCCCATTGATGAAAAGGGGCATCAGCTTGCAAGGGTCGTAGTGGTAGAGCACCCTGATACTTCAATTTTCCAAAAAACCTTTGGCAAGCCTCACATTTTCTCACATGTGTAAAGGAATCATTAAAAACCTTTGGCCAATAATAACCTGGCCTGAGAATTTTGTGTGTAGTTGTCTTTGCTGAATAATGACCTCCACAAACTCGTTCATGCATTTCCTTCAAAACATGCTTGGCTTGTGACTCATCTAGACATAATAACAATATGCCATCTCTATTTTTCCAAAACAGATCACCATCCATAAAAACATATTTTTATGCCTGCAATTTCAAAGTTCTCCTTTGGCTGGCACTCAATCCATCTGGACACTTCATATATTTAGGATAATGCATAATATTAGTATACCAAGGAGTGTGTTCAATACTTGCAACTGCAGCCTCTTCTTCAACATTGCAAATCTGATTCGCCTCAACATTAGTTTCTATCATTAGCTTAGCCAAGCCCTGACCTCTTACCAGCTTAGTAATCTATATCTCGATGTCAAATTCTTGAATCTTGTTGATCCATCTGCATCTTTTTCTTGTAACTTCAGATTGTGTTAAAATGTCTTTGACACCTGCATGAGGGACATAAGCGATCACCTTTGCTCCAACGAGATATGGTCTAAATGCTTTTGTGGCCTTTACCAATGCAAAAGCCTACTTTTCCATTATGTCATACTTCAATTCAGACCACTGCAATGATTTACTAAAGAAAGACACAGGCTATTCATAACCATCCTCATTCTTCTATAACATAACAACATCAATAGTATGCATTGAGGCAAATGAAAAAATCTGAAAAGGCTTTGTAAAATCTAGAGACTTTAGAACAGGAGCCACTTTGATAGCCCTTTTGATAGACATAAAAGCATCCAAAGCCTCAACAGTCCAATCCATTTTTTGTCCTTTCTTCAACATTTTAGATATGGGCTTAATGATCTCAGCAAAATTAGAGACAAAACTTCTGACAAAATTAATTTGTCCAAAGAAAGATTGTATTGCTTTGACAGTTTTAGGAATAGGAATTTTATCAATAGCTTCAACCCTCTCAGGATCTATTCTAATTCCCTCTTTTGAAACAATATGCCCTAAAAGCTTACCTTTTGTGACTGCAAAATGACATTTCTTTGGATTTAAACTAATACCATATTCAAGAGCCTTAATAAATACCTTTTCAAGATGTTGCACATGATCTTCAACCTTCTTTGAATAAGCAATCAAATCATCTTGGTACACCACCACGATAACATTAATCAAATCAGCAAATGCTACGTCCATGGCTCTTTGGAAAGTCGCTCCAGCATTGGTGAGACCAAATGGAATTCTTATGTATACATATGTTCCCCAAGGAGTAGTGAATGTTGTCTTGTATTGCTCAAATTCCTTGACTTTGACCTGATTATATCCAGAAAACCCATCCATCATAGATAATAGCTCACAACCTGTCACCTTATGCAATATTGCTTCCATGTTGGGTAAAGGATAATTATCTTTGAGAGATGCCATGTTTAGATTTCTAAAGTCCACACATAATCTGATATCACCATTCCTCTTTCTCACAGGAACCAAATTTGAAACCCACATTGAATGTCTGATTGGTTTGATAATTCCTCCATCTTTGAGCTTTGTCAATTCTTCTTGCATTTTAGGCTCCAATGTTGGATTTATAGGTCTTTGCTTTTGTCTAAAAGGCTTGGCGTCTGGCTTCAATGGTATTTCATGCTAAAATAAATCTTCCCTATATGCCTTCAAGTCCTCATAAGACCAAGCAAAAACATGTTTATATTTTCTTAATAACTCAATCAGCATTCTTCTAATTTTAGGGCTGATTTTCTTTCCAATGTATACCTTTTTTGGTGCTATTTCAGTCCCTAAGTTAATCTCCTCAACATATTCCTTTCTAACTAGTGTTTTCTTCATAAGGAACCGATCACTTCCGTCATACACCCTTTCTAGTGCCACTAATATTTTAGGAAGCTTGTTTGTTTTGAGTTGTAAGATCTCCTTGCCAAACACAGTTTGTTTCCCATCTACTTCCTCAACAAAGGCATTGAAATCAATCTCCTAGGCTTCATATTGATCTATACAATTGAGGAATTTCAAAAGGTCAGTATCATCATTGAAGACCTGCCAACTATAAATGTTATCAGGAACAACATGCCTTGTCTTAAACTCAATCTGTGATACCCCAGCCAATGTGATATCATCTCTTTTCAATGCCACATTTGCTAAAAAATCAGCCATTATGTTCTTTGATCTATCAATCCACTCAATTAAAATGTATCAAACAATTCAATTGTATCCCATACAACATTCCTATATTGTTTTAATCTTTTGTGCTTTGCTGCATATTTTGATTTAATTTGTGAAACAACCAGCTCAAAATTGCCCAAAACAACCAGCAACTTAATCTTGTGTTTCACAGCTATGTTTAAGCCTATCAACAAAGCTTTATACTCTGCCACATTGTTTATACATTCAAATGCTAACAGAAAAGAATATTTAAAAGTAATACCTCCAGGTGAAACAAATACAATCCTAGCTCCATTACCTTCTTGACTGCAGGCTCCATCAAAATACATCTTCCAGACACCATTGCAATTTTGTGCAACATGTTTTTCAATTGGATCACTATTGGTTAATTCTGGTTGAGCTGGTTCAATCTTAAAACTTCCAAGATCAACATCACAGAAACAATTGATCTGATCTTGAGGCACATAATCAACAAGCTGGTTCATTCTTGGCTCTCTATACAACTTTACTTCTTGCCTGTTTACTGGTATTATAGCATAAGATAAATCAAACTGAACATTTCCACCTACAGCTGCAGTCCACTGCCTTGACAAAAGCATTCCAAATTGAGGAGTATCAATAACCGTTATGTCTATATTATAAGCCGCTTGTGGATAAGTAGCCAATTTGACTTCAACATCTTTCATAATGCCAACCACAGGAACAAGTCTATTATCCATTGCATAACATTTCCCTTCATATGTATCAACCCACATGCCTAACTGCTTCATAATACCTACTAGCATAATATTTATAGCGGCACCAGAATCTATCATGCAATTCCTCATCAATTTATTATTTATAAGCAATGTGGTAAAGAATGGATCCACTTGTGGGGAGGTTGTTAGAACATCACCTAAACAAATTTCTGAATTATTTATCTTATCTTGCCTATTGACTACTTCAGAATCTATGTGTTTTTCATTCCCATTTGTAATCAATTGAACAACATTATCTCTGTACTCCTTAATTTTCATCAATTCAAGTAGTGGAATAGAAATTTTTACCTAGGATAGCACCTGGGTGAAATCAAAAGAGGAGCTCTCTACTTTGACAGTCTTCTTTAATTCTGGCGCTTCTCTTTTATTTTCTTCTTTTTCTTTTTTACTGGACTGGTCGGGCATCTGTATTTCTTTATTTAATACCTTTACTTCCTCCTTTTGGCCTAGTTTCTGTTCAAATCTATCATGCTGCTTGTTTCTTGGATTTTTTGCAATTTC
Organism: Sequoia sempervirens; assembly: GCA_007258455.2. NCBI lineage: Eukaryota > Viridiplantae > Streptophyta > Pinopsida > Cupressales > Cupressaceae > Sequoia > Sequoia sempervirens. The sequence goes on from VDFB02205732.1 coordinate 69,302, forward strand.
CTATGTTGTCTTTTGATCTTTTATAAAAATTCCCCTAGGAACTCCATCTAGCTCATTTACTTTTTTGTTTCTCAACCAGTACTAACTTTTGGCTTTCTCAACTACAGCAATAGTTATTCTTTCTATTTCATCTTCAGTAAGTCTCCTTACATTACACTGAGTAGGTGCCTCAATAAGATGTGGCTCTGTGTAATCTTAATCAAAATCATAAAAGATCTACTGTTCAGCCATATGGACATTGTACTTCTGATTGGAAACATCATATTCATAGCCTTCATCCTCTGAAGATGAATTTCTTTCCTCAACACAGTGAAAAACATTTGAAGTCAAATACACCGTGTGATCTTCTCCATTATTTTCCATCAACATTCCTTCTTCTTGCATCCTTTGAGCTACAACACAATAGTCTAGAGAATGTGGCTGATTGCAAACTTCACAAAAATAATTATTACTCACCATGTAAGTTCCTTTCTTGCTTAATGGATCAGGGGTCTCTTTGTTTCTGGGCCTGGGTAATATAGGTTTCCCATCTTTTCAGTCTGTATTGTAAGGCATATCATGCAACCTTGGCCTTTCATTCCTGTTCTCATTTATGCATGCATTCTCTTATCTGTACTAATAATTATTACTTTGATAAGTAGGAGGTATTTTTCACAGCCTATCAAATTATGATATTGCTATCAGGATTCAACCGTGTAGTTTCGAGTCAAACTCATTGACCCATGTTTCATGAGTAGTGGTTCAACAAGAACCCATCTCTCATGATATCGAATGGTCCACTTAGCACTCATTGCATCTAGGTGATGCTCACAGAGGTGAAGCACTGGTCCGAGGTCACCCATCCCGCAGCTCAAGCTTAACCAGGTTTTCCAAGGTTAAGCCTATGAGTTGTTACCCCATTTGCAAAACCTTGTGTTGTGCCTTATGAACCATTCATAATAGAGCCCCTTTAGCTCATCAATTGATAAGTAGGAGGTATTTTTCCACAGCGTGTCAAATTATGATATTGCTATCAGGATTCAACCGTGTAGTTTCGAGTCAAACTCATTGACCCATGTTTCATGAGTAGTGGTTCAACAAGAAACCATCTCTCATGATATCGAATGGTCCACTTAGCACTCATTGCATCTAGGTGATGCTCACAGAGGTGAAGCAACAAGGAACCCATCCTCTCATGATATCGAATGGTCCACTTCAGTCACTCAGTTTAGTCAAACTCATTGACATGTTTCATGAGTAGTGGTTCAACAAGAACCCATCTCATGATATGATGGCATTGCATCTAGGTGAGAGGTGAAACATGGGTCAATGAGTTTGACTCGAAACTACATGGTTGAATCTTGATAGCAATATCATAATTATTACTTTGCTGAGGAGGCCTCAGGTTGTCTCTTTTATTAATTATACCAGCAACCTTCATGTTGTTTTCAATTGTCAGTGCTATCTTCTGCGCTTTAGCCAAATCTCTTAGGGATCTACTTCTCAGCTCATATCCTATCTTAGGATCAAATGCATTTAAATAAACACTCAATGCAACAAAATCTGGCAACCTTGATCCATGAGGTACTTTAGTGTGCAGCTTGTTGAATTTTTGGTTGAAATCATAAATTGAATCATTCTAATTTTTTTGAATTCTCATTAATTCATGAAGAGCTGCATCTGGAGCATTTTGATTCCCATATTGCTCTAAGAGTTTGTCTTGAAATGCTTGGAGAGAATTAATTGAAAATGCTGGCGGGCTATTGAACCAATCCCTGGCATCTTCAAGAAGTGACATCATGAACAGCTTCATGTGTAAATCTTCATAAGGCATATCTATGTCTTGAATGAAAATATTAAAACTCCTTAAATGTTCTCCAGCTGTGATTGCATTACTCCCTGTAAATTTGGGCACCATATTCCTCCAACTTCCATCCATAGGGTAAGGATACAACTAAAAACTAGCTAAATCAAACTGTCTAATCATGGTTGCATGCTGGTGAGGGGGAGGGATAGGCGGATGCTGATACTGAGGCATGCAATTATTGTACTGTGCATTATAATGTGGGATATAATTCTGACCAGGAGGTGGATACATACTTATATGCTGCATAGGAATGTGAGGTGGATGATTTGGCTGCTTGTGGTGATTCCCTATCTGATTGTGAGGAGCATTATGTTGATTAGAGGACCCTACGCCATGATCACCCTACTTGTGAGGTGGCACATACTTCGGGCCACCACCTGTCTGATTAGCAATTTGGGCTTTCTACAATTTTGCTTCTAATTCTTTTATCTTCTTCTCTTTCAACTCAAACTGTACTTTTACTTCCTCAGGAAGTTGATGATTAGTAAACACATTATGCTTACTCTCCATCTTCTGATCATATTCATATTGAATCTTAATGTTTCAGCTTCAAGTACTGCTTTGAACTCAGCCTATTTGTAAGGATCAATAGAAGGGAAGGGATTTCTTTGATCTTCAGGGGTATAAAGTTCTGCACTTGAATCATCTCTCCATGTATCATAGTGATCTGCTTTGTCTTTACCTGTCAGATACATGTCCTCACATTTCTGTTTTCCTTTATCAACGTTGTCATCCTTATGAGTCCATTTACTGCTGTCAGCAGGAGCTTCATTATGACCTCCCCTGTATTGAGATCTTCCATTCGTGATGAACAGCTGCGAAATTTCTGTCAGAGTTGCCACTCACTTTTGTCAAAAATGAGAAAATACTTGATGTATCTAATTCCCAGCGGAGTCTGTACAAGATTTTTGACTCTATGATTAAAGCTTTGATTTTGATTGTTCCCCAGCAGAGTCGCCAATTTGTTAGCTCTCAAAAACACAGGTTTGAACCACGAAAGGTTTCCAAGCTTTCACAATGTTTAGGGTAACATAACAAGGTTTGAAACAATTAAACCTTTTACACTTCCAATGCTGCAAAACAAAGGTGGGTGTACCTCTCTAAATAATGCAGACTTAACTTGTAATCACTCTTCTTATAACAAATTGTTCACAATGGTAGATGGGAGTGAACAATTGTAACTCAACTTGAAAATGGTAAATACTCTGGTCTAGATTCTAAAATGCTTAATTCTAAAAGATGTAAAGAAGATGAGTGAATTCAAAATGATAATATGCAGAGACTAGTGCCTTGTTGGGTATGCAGAGTCAAGTGAAATCAAAATGAGCAACACTTCTTTGAGAAAATTCAAATTATCTGGTATATACTATGCTTAAAACTTGTGTAAACATGCGAGAATATGATTACTAAGCTCTACTTTAAAAATCCAATTGAATCTCTCTAATCACTGTGATTAACCAAAAGGATTTAGTCTTTACTTGAAAGAACCAATCAATCAATCACACAAGAACAACAAATGTGCACTGATAAATCGAATATAAACTTTTCATATCAATTTAAACGATCAGAAAGAATCCATTTTGGAGACAACTTAGAAATTATTTTATTTAATTCAATAGATAACTGATACCAAACAGGTGCAACAACATTAATTGACATTCATAAGTACCTCCATGTTTAAAACATGCATCAGAGCCTCTGATTTGATAAACTTACTATTCTGTGTCCATACAATTTTCCTACTATATCGAATAACTGATAACTAGTCCCTATTACAAAATGCAAAATGCTAATTTATACACTAGCATGTGAAGAAAATATCAAATGAGACCTCATGTTGGCCCAACACAAAATTTGGGCTCCAATCAAGCTGGCAAGCAATGGTCATCCAATCAAATTCATGTCGGCCAAAGTGATGTATTTTTGTTATTCTTTACTAAATAGTCGCCAAGACAGTCATGAAAGTATGCCAAAGGAAAAATAACATTAATCATTATCTGCCCATGCCAACTGTTCCTCATGAATTGTCGTAACCACCAGCTTGTTATGTCAAAGTCAAGAAGTATCACTTTCCTTCCCTTTATGTTTTTCCATAGCCTATCGCCATCAGTGAGAAGTCATACAGATAACAAAATGTTTTATCGAAATTCACTTTACCCCCATAGGTTGCCATGACACCATGCTTGTTACACCGAGGTCAAAGGATATTCATTTGATTCTTTAAGTCTCACTGTGACCACACAACATTGGTGAGACTCTATAGCAAATTAACTTTGTTCTGCCGAAAGCCTCAAGCCACAATATATCTCCAAGACACAAATGTTCTCACACTGAAAGAAGCCACCCATCTCATGTTTGTCGCTATAATTCGTAACTGTCAGGGAAACCTTATGTAGACCATACAATGTTTCACCGAAGGCTTCTCACCCATATCCAAATCGCCGAGACAAAGCACCACCTATGCTGAAAACCACTTCCCACTCTCCTTCACCAAGACAATACAGTATCGAGGAGACATCACGAAGACAACACCATGTCATACCAAAGTACCATGAAGTCATTCGTGCTTGCCAAGACTAGAATATTTTCATACCGATAGAGTCTCCATATGCATTATCAGCGAGACCAAAGGTCACTTGCCAAGACAATATATCGAGAGCCCTAGCTCATACCGAAATGTATCCATTTGTCATGTGTATTGGGGAGACTTGTTGATGTCGGGGAGACTTCATAGGGATTGAAACATGTTATACCGAAGCCTCCCGAGCTAACATCTGTTCGCCAAAATAAAGTTGATCCTTCGCCGAAAGTAAAGCAAAAGATACTGTCGGCAAGACACAATAGATTTGGTATGATATATATTGATGCCTCAAGCCTTTGCCAATAGAACCCACACTTGATCACCGAAATAGTACCAAGATCTTGCCGACAACCACCTATAAGTAAAATCTAGTCACTGTAACAAATAATAAGTCTTGCCGATAGGCAACTTAGACTTATGCAAGCAGAAAATGCACAATTGATAGGGGAGACAGGAATGAACCCATGCCGATATGGATCCAGACATGAAAGATGCATAACTCGATTGATTCAATGGGACAATATGGAAAATTATAGTAAAAATGCATATGGTAGGACCAAATCTGGAAATTTATGAATGAAAACTTATGTAAAAACACCAGATTTTTACAGTTCCAACACTTTCCTTGTCAAGATTATTATATGGAGTTTGGTTCACACTGTTTTGAGGATATCCTACTGCAACACCAGAACTCAGTGACTAATTCAATACCTCAGAATTATGCAAATATTTAGGGAAAGTGGTTTGAGGCCATGGATGGAGGGGTTGATTAACACTTTGTTGAGGGTAGATGACCGTGGGTGGAGCTTGATTCATAGGGGGACCTGGGTGAGGGACCAGAGGCAACTGAGGTATTAGATTCATGATAGGAGTATTATTGGTAAGAGCTTGATTGAGAGTTGGGACCTTTCTAGGGTGAGCAGTGGGTCCTAAAGATAGTAAGGGCCTAGATAAATGTTGTCTCAGATCAATACTAACCTTAACAACTATATATGCATCAAGTGGGGTGGTTGGAGGATTATTTCTCCATTTCATAAATGTAGTTGTAAGACTATCAAGACCCTCATAATAGACTTCTAAAGTAGTGGCATCATCTACCACATAGGGACTTTTCCACCTAGTATATGCTCAATGAAATCTGTTATTAAAAGACCCTATTGGCTCATTGACTTCTCTCTTCACTTAAGTGAACTACAGATAGAGCTCATTAACACTAATAGGAATCTTGAACTTTTGCATAAATGAAGTCTCTAGTTTAGTCCAATTATGAATAGACCTAGTAGGAAATGATTGTACTAGTAGAATGCATCTTCTCCTAGGGAATAAGGAAAAAGCCTACATGCTACATCCTCATGGTTGATTCCTCTATCCCTAAGGCAATTCTAAAAATTCCTGATATGTTCCTCTGTCGTCCTATTGGGATCATTAGTATGGAACTTAGAACAAAAGTGTTCATGGTTCTTGGGCATGACATTGTAATTATTGAACAATAATGGAGTCGGATTATTAACCAGGAAATCCATTGGTGGAGGTGGGGGTGGTAATGGCTAATTTATGGCTTGTTGGGGCTGTTGAATGGGAATGGCCTTAGAATCAAATGAAGATGGACTGGATGAAGGTTAGGACGGTGGAGATGATGGAAGTGGCTAGGTAGATGATGATTCTCCCCCTCTTTTGGTCATTCTTGACCTAGTAGGAGGTTGCAGTTCTTGAAATTCCTCCTCTCTTGGAGTAGATTTGGTTCTTCTTCTGAATCTCTTAGGAGAAATGACAGACAAAAATTGATCCAGCTTGCTTATTTAGGCCCTCCTTCTAGCGCCAATCTGTTGATGGTGATTTTTGCACAACAAAAACTCAGGAAGAATATGGAAATCCTATCTCTCTTGAAAGGTAAATCTCTATCAACAAGCCTCAAGAGATAACCCCAAGGTCTCTAATGTCAGGTCTTGGCAATGAAAAAACAACTTAGTGAAAAATGTGAAAATGTTGGTAATCACAAAGTGACCTTACTACAAACAAATACTGGAACTCCAAACTTATCAGATCTAGCAATATAGTGATACTTCAAGTCCTAAATCTAACCCAAATTGTAAAGAAATAGCAAAAGATAATGGTTTCAAAGAGATTTCTAAGATTAACACTAATCCTAAGATTAACAATGCAAATGATGCAATACTTGAAATGGACCAATCCCCAAAAAAATGAATTCCTGCTTAACCCAGATGAACCTAAAATATTACATAAATAGTGCTATCTTCTAAGGCATTAAATATTTTAGATCATGAACATTCATCTAAAACAACCCTATTGCAATTCAAATGAACATTCACAATTGAACTAAGCACAATGAATATTAAATTCCAGGCTAACTTTGCAAAGCAACTTACAATCAACAAGCTGCAAAAAGTATATACCAAGGATTGCTACAAACACTCTAAGCATCAAACCATAAACACCATTGAATCATCTAACCTTAAATCTAACATATATCAAATAATTTTGAGCAATTTCAAAAGATGGAACAATAAGAACCATGCAAGATAAGCCAACACAAGAAAGATCACCAAGCCACAATGTCTTCACTTGTATTGAATCATCCAAAAGTAGCAACAATTCCAATTTTCTGTGTCACAACACTTGCTCCAAATAAAACTAACTCCTAGCTCTAACTCTTGCTCTACTGCTTAATTCACTTCAATGTGTAACTATCTAACCCTTACAAATGAGGAAAAATTCCATACTTATACAAATCCTAGAATATGTCAGCCCAACTAGGGTTACAATAATAAACGGCCACAAACAAGTCAGCCCAAGAAGTTCTAGAATAAAGATAAAATCACATTAAATGCTTGGAACTCATCCAGGTTGGCCTAGGTTCTCCACTGCAACTTGGTCCAATGCATGTGAAGAATGAAGAAGGAATAATGGGAAGCAAAATTTTTGATAAAACATTGCATTAAATACTCTCCTCCTTATCTTTATTTCACCCCAACTTATCTTGCACCATCAAGAAAGTCTTCTCCAAGTCGCTCAAAGGTGGAATAATTAATATTCTAAACTTCCTTTCAATAGATTTAATATCTTCACTTGTTTGCTTGACTATTATATCCCATTCCACCATTAGGTTTTGGTGCTTCTCCATGACTGCAATGTATGTGGCCGTGTCATCCAAATGGTGAACTATGATTCATCCATCATCTATTGGGAAATAAACATCATGCCACCATTTCCTTAACTATTCCAAGCTAAGATGCCTCGATGCAAACTTCTTCCTGCTAGTCATGACTTCAAAAAATGAAATACATTTACTATATATGTCAGTCAGGGTGCTCTCTATTTGTTTTCCCTACTTATGCACCTTCTTCAACACCCTCTATCTAATTTGCAAAGCTTCATACCATTCCCAGGGTTCTGCAAATTTTGAAGAGGGAATGATTCCATCACTTACCAACTTTTCTTCAGTGTACTCCATGATGGCCTTGGTTTTCTATAGCAGTAGATTAACATCTTCCTTGTCTTGAGCTAACACATACTTCAGCCACTCCACTAATTTGTGAGCATCTCCAGTAATTGACAAGATTTCTTTGATTGCATCATCTCCTCTGGTTCCCACTCCATGCAACCAATCAAGTGTGACCTAAGTATAGGTCTTCATCCTTTCAAGTTCATTGAATACATCCTTATGCAACAAGCCTTCAGGGGGAATTCCCTCACTTCCTATTGCCTGCAGAGGTTTCATCAAGTGCTACACATATTTATACATATCATTTAGTTGTTTCTACAACTTCTCCTTCTCTATTGTTTCCCTTTCTAGCCTTCTCAAAATGGCCTGGGAAGACTCTTGGAATTCTTCCTTCTCTTGATCTTTGCTAGTGGGCCCTAGGTTCAAGGTCTGGATTGTGTATTCCTGAGGAGCAATATCCCTTCTATCTTTCTCTGCAATAGGGGTGGAAATGTGAATGATCCTATTATCTTGTTCATCCCTAGTAATTTTGGAGATCACCTTGGATTTCTTCTTTGCCTTCCCCTTACCAATATTTGCCAACAATTCATCCCAATTCAGAGGGGTATCATCTATTACCACCTACTTACTCTTCAATCTCTCATTGATCCATCTAGGAGTAGTGGAATCTAACTACTGCTCACCTTGATTATCTTCACCTTATTGATCTTTAGAGGAATCCACATTCAAGTTTTTCTCAACATAAACTTCTTCAACTTTACCCTCCTCTTCCTTAGCTTCTTTCCTTTCTTTTGAATTTCCATCCTTTTATGTATTATGTTCCTCTTCCTTATGCATCGATGAAGGGATCTTTATAGTTATCTCTACTTTCTTAGATGACTTATCTCCTTCATCACTAGCAGGTGAGTCGTCATATGTAAGTAAGGGGGATTGTAGGATTCTTTCTATTTCTTCCTCGACACTATGGAGTTCACCTTCCTCAAATCCACCTGAATCTTCATCCTGATGGTCACTATCCTTTGTATCTTTGGAATCATGTTGTTCGCCATGTGACTCATGAAGAGGAGGGGCATGTTACTATTGCTCCACAACATAAAAGGTTGTGGAAAAATTCTCTTTTGGTGCACTATCCTTTGGAGAGGGGGTTCTTGATCTTCTGGTATAGACTTGTGTCCTCTCCCAGGACTCTCCATATTCACAAATTGAGGGCCAGCTCCCTTTTCTCCCTTGGAGGGTTCATCCTTCTTCTTTGAAGTTATTGTTACTCTCCTTCTTTTTGAAACATGGGCACTATCTTTTTCCTCTTCTTCATTAGGTTCATCTTCAACAATAGACTTGTCTTTCTTAGAAACATTCTTCCTCTCTTTAGCTATGGGATTTCTCTTCTTTTCTACCTCTGAATCTACTTGGGCACCTTTGATTTTGATCTTCAAGGGAGAATCTACCTTGCCCCTACCTTCAAGATCTTGTTTAGTCTCCTCATAGGCGGAATGGGACTCCAAATCTCCCATCAATTCATATGTGTACTGTGTGTCTTTGCTATCTAGCTCCCAAATCTTGTGTTTGATCCATAATCTAGTGTACTTGAGAACAAGATCTATGATTTGTTCCAACTCTATTTTCTCCTCTCCCAACCAATCAATCTCTCCTACTAGTTTTGCCTTGAGAGCTTCATAATCATGGTTTTGGATCACCTCCCCATCATCATCAATTTGATCAGGGATAGCTTCAATATTGTACAATCTAATCAGATTAACTAGTACCCTAGAGAATTTCTTCCTTCTTACCTCAAACTCATCCTTATAGTTATCCTAGTAGTCTTCTATATCATCCTTTTGATTGAACTCTCTCCTGGCCCTCTTTTGTGCTTCACCAATTCTATCAAATCGAGGCCTTTTGGAGTGGAAAGACAAGCCAAAGTAATTCATTTCCTCCTTAGAAGAATGTGTCGAAATGATGGAAGGAAATGCTTCATTGTTGCCTACCCTAAGAGGGAAGTCATTACCAAACCAGGTCCTGTATTTTTCCTTCTTCACTATAGCATCAGAGTCACATATTTTCCTTGTGACCTCCAGGAGTATGATATGGTATGTGGGATACCTGGGAAGACTGTAGGGATCTCTTTGACACCCATCTATCTTGATGTAGGAGAAAGTGTGGACCTATATGAACCAAGCTCCAAACCTCTTTATCAATTCCTTTGCATTATCTGATATTCTAACATGTCATGCGCCTTGAAGCAGTTTGGTGATGTACATGGTGAATGCATCATTCACCCTCCTATAGCTTGATCTCCCCAAGTGCAATTATGGGTAAATTTCATAGATTGCATCTTGCCTGAAGACACCTCTTCCACTTAGTCCTTTGTATGGATGAAATCTTGCAAGTGTGTAGACCAAGTAGGAAGTCATGGTGAATCTCTTTGTCTAGAACACATTACACAACTACTCATGTATCATTGCACTAATGATGCATGCCCAGTGATAATCAGTGTTCTATTCCTTCCCCACTATAACGTAGAACATCCAATTCTCAAAGACTCCTACACTTTTCAAGCCCAATACTCTATTAAGTAGTGTAATTGCATCATAATATTGTGCCTTAAACTTTTCCCTGAATAGTTGCTTTGCCAGTTTAGAGATGTGGGGCTTAGGATTTTCCAACTAGGAATTGATGACCTATAAAGCCTTGTTTGTATCATCTACATAATATTTCTTGGCTACATCACGTTCAAGACCCACCACATGAGATCTATTAGGCATATTAAAAAAAAATTCCACTGAAATAGTAGAGAAACTAGCCAACACTTTGCCTTGTGAACCAATCTCTTTGTGTGCCTGGATCATAGTTCCTAGCACATTCTAGCACCAACTCATAGCATTGCATAGTGGGAGGAAATCCAGCCACATGAGCCAATCTTGAACTCACTATTCTTCTTGCCAATAGAGGAGGATCCTTCACTACCATTCTGGCCTTAAATTCCTTATAATCCCACTTACCTACATTTGTATCAGTGACCTCCAACCAAATGGAAGTAAACTTACTCTCAGGAACCCTTCTTTTTATGTCCAATTTGATTCTTTTTGCCTTTGAGATTGAAGATCCTTCAACATCTAGATCCATATGTGTGCTCTTGGTCACACCAACAACTGCTTTACTTGATTCATCCTACAATCGATAAAAGACCACAATAAATCCTCTTTACAATACTAGAATCAAGGTTAGCCAATCATAAAGAACATGTTTATCATTCAATCGACTCAAAATCATGATTGAAATCCCTTGAATCATCATAAGGCACAATTTCTTTGAAATCCATGATTTTCAACCATCCAGGGAAATCAAGCAAGAGAGGAATTTCGGGAAATTCCATGCCAGGTGGATTTTAACGATCATAGCACAAAAACCATAAATTAATCATCCCAAATGAAGAAAAAGCATGAACCATCTCTCTAATTATTCAAATCATCCATGAGATGCCAAAATATATAACATTGAATCCATTTATTTCTCCAATTCTTCGTATTGTAGGATTCTTTAGGGAAATTCATTGGGGAAGGAAATCCACAAAGTAGGCATAATTCTGGGTTTTTCACATCTTTGGGAAAATGAGGGGATGACGAAAAATGAAAGAATTCTGAGGGTTAGGGAATTCTGCAAAGACTTCAAAATCCCAAAATTTATCACTTCTTCATGACTTTTCCCAAATATCACAAATTTGGGGATTCTGGGCTTAAAGCTAGCTTGCTTTGGATCCCTTATAGATCATCTTCAAATTCTAAAGTCACTCAGAAGAAAGTCGATGGGAATTGTTGATGCCCTTAACTCGAAACCCTAAAATTTTTCCATGAACACACATAACTAGCTTGGATTCAGCTTACTTGTTTTGCTAAGTTCAAAAATAGATCGTTCATGGCCCACAAAAGTTAGTTACTGCATAATGAAACTAGAGACAAGCTCACGAACTCACTTGGGGTCATCAATTTAGCAAACTTGAATAACCCTAAATCATACCAAGATGAGACAATAACACACATAGGGTCGAGTTCAAAGGTGAAGCTGGCATTATCAAACTGAAAAGATTAACCAGGGGGGTGCACCTTCTACTTCAAGAAATCATGAAAAAATATTGCACAACCCTAGCTTTAAAATGCTCAATGCCAAACATGCAAAATCCAGACTCCATGCATACTCAAGAAACCAAAGAGTTATTCACATTCAACAATCAAAAGAAAGGAAACAAACTCATACCATTGATGAAGTGAATTCAATTATAACAACGACTGGTAGCAAGCTTTGACGCCCTAGCAAACAATAGCAACAATGATGATGCCTAGGAAATTCACCACCAAATCTAGGAGTCCACAAGTACAAATGCCAAATCAAGCCAATCACTCAAGATCAAGCCCCTCAAATCAGCAAAAGAAAAATGATAAAACTTCAATGGCACAAGAATCCCCCAAAATTGACTAAATACATGCCACATAAATCGTACAATCAAGCATTAATGTCATTGATAAGACAATCCAAGACATAACCTGGGAATTCGATGAGGTGCAGGAATTTTAGAAAAAATTTGGTCGACACAGAATTTTGTGAATGACCAGAATCTTCGAATCACAATGTAAACTCTTCCTCATCAGGTTTTCAAGGAAACTGGGGAATTCCGCAAGAGGAGGAAATTCTTGAAATTAGAGGAAAACCCATAAATACCCTGAAACTTAATATTTTCAATGAATAACTTAAGGGGATCATTTGGCAAGAAAGATAAACACTCAAGCACACGACAAAGCAACTAAATCCTCAAAACCAAAGGGCCAAAGCATAAAAATAAATTGAAGAAAAAAAAAGGGGGGTCCCTACTTTTAGTGGGGCATGTGTGCAAAAACTGCACAATAGTGTGCTTATCCAGGTGTCAATGATCTTTGCTTCCACTCTTCAACCCATTTCGTATTTTCACATACTTCCGAATCTCCTGAGATATAAAACTAACAAAACCATGCAAACTCCTTTGTCCAGATAGTCCATGTGCTTTCATTTGAACTCTTAAATGAATGCCACTTAGTAGATCCACTGATTGTCTCACAATCAAGTCTAGGTAGAATATTCTCTTCTTCAACCAACCAAAAGAATCAATGAACTGTAGAGTAATCGCTCAAACTAGGTGTAGATAATCTTGTATTGCACCAATCGACAATCCCATGTGCATCTTTAAAATTTGCATCTTCAAATTTCAATTGTTCTCTAGCAAGAATTCTTTTAACACACACGCCGACTCCACCATGTTCTCCTTTACCATGCCCAGCTTCAAAAAAACTCCACATATGTTGGACATTAAGTTCCTTGTGAACCTTACTTAACCAATAGAACATTTGAGCATTCTTGAACTATCTCATACAATTATCTGACCATATGAGGTGTTCCATCATCTCAATTCCTCTTTCTCTTAAATTTCTATAAAATATATTGAAACAGTATTGAACAAACTCTTATGAGTGTAACCAGATGTCACTCAAATAGAAATGATACTCCCTCAAAAAATTTCTATCATCCTCTGTGTTATCATCTGCATGTCTATAAACAATATGAACAAACATAGCTACTTGCACTGAATTATAATACTTTGATTGAATTTTCTTTACAGAGCTAGAGTATAGTTTTCTGCAAAATCAACCACTGATAGTATACTACCAGCTAGAAATGGGTTTCTATATGTGAAAATTTTTCCATCAAGCCATCGAGCATGTTGAGAGTGCATGGCATATTTTGGTACAATCTTATTCTTAAATTCAATATGAATGCATGTACACTAACTTTTTCTGTAACTAAATCATAATGCTTTCCAATTTTTCCATCTTTTAGAGAATAGTTAACATTCTTAAATCTTTTAAAATCCACTAATTTTTTTCCAAAATCATTATCAACACTTTCATACATTCAAACTGTTAAGAATGAAAGATTTCCACAACTAGTGCATTGTTGAGAAATACATGAACTTAAATAAAATAATTTTCCATTAGATCTTTCACAAAACAGACTTAATATAAACTCCCTTATAGTTTCAGGTGGCATATTAATACCACATTCCTACATAATAATGTTAGTATGCAAAGTACAATGTATATATCAGAAAACATCATAAAAATAACGAAATTGAACATGTGTTTTACAACAACAATGTATTCGTTGCTTATTGATTTTTACATACCAAGGTTTACATTTTTCAAAAGACCTTTGACTTATTTTAATATTACCAAGGAACACTAAATCAGCACAAAATTTTCTATAAAATTTAATTTTTGTTTTATCTAATAGGTGTTTTGGATGAGGATCGAGAACTTTGGACCCCAATCTTAATTTAAGAAAATCTCTAGTATTAGATGATACCCTAGTATTATTATGTCAATATTTTTCAATCAAGTATTTAATTTCAACATTCAATTTCATGTCAGACCTCAAGAGTCAACCATTAAAACTCCAACATTGGTTTATTGGATCATTTTCTATACTTTTTTTTCTTTTTGCAGCTCTTAGCAATTTTTTAGGATGTATTTTTAAAACTTCACTAATATTGCTTACCATTATTTTATTCAAAGTTTCTTTATTAACTATAGTAGTTGTTATAGCTCTTCTTGCTGCATTTTTATCTTTAGATTGACTATTTTTTCCAATAGACTAAATGGCACTAGCAATAATAGACATAGCATATTTTACTGATTGATCTTTTCTTCTTTGTTTAACAAAAATACCTAACTTTTTCATTACTTTTCTCATTTTATGCATTCTCATCAATTGCATTATTAGTTGACGTTGAACTAAAAGTTTTTTACGATAAAAAAATTGATTGTATAACCTATTAGCATGTGTTTTCATTTGTCTCCAAGAAATCTTACCAGGAAGATTATCCAAAAAATCACTTTCAATTTTTTAAAAAATATATTCATATTCATTTTCAACTTCAAAACTATTTTCATTTTCATCAACAAAACAGTTTTCATTTTTAGGTTCAATAAAAGGATTTTCATTTTCATTTTCAATAAAAGGATTTTCATTTTCCTTTTCAATAACAAAATAGTTTTCATTTTCATTTTCAACAACAAAATGGTTTTCATTTTCAGTTTCAATAAAAGGATTTTCATTTTCATTTTCAATAAATGGTTTTTCATTTTCATTTTCAATAAATGGATTTTCATTTTCATTTTCAACAACAATTTGACTCAAATATTGAACTTTACAAATATTATCAATGTCAAGATTGTTATATCCAACATTTTTTAAATCTCTAATAAACACCATTTCCATGAGGCTCGAAGGTGGATTTGAAAACGTACTTGGACTTGTGCCTATTGAAACATTCTCCATAGCATTGAAAGGGATATTTGAAGACATACTAGGAGTAGTTTGTATATTCCTATTAGTTTCCACATTCACCTCTTGCAAGTTTGCATCATCTACATCCATGATCTCCTCAATGTTTTTGTCTTCAATAGTTGTGGAATTGGATGTTTTACCCTCATTCATTGATTGAATTCTCATTCTTCTTTCTCTTTGTCTTTTTTCCTCCTTCTCTCTTATTTCTTAAATTTCTTCAGGGGTCAATACCTTCCTATCTTTCCTCTTATTCCGACATTGTGATCCCATGATTGAATTTTTTTGAAGTATACACAAATGAATGTCAAAAACTTGAAAGTCTTCCTTGTTTTTTCCTCCTTCAAACAACTAGAAAATTTTCACAAAATTCCTCTTCCTCCAAACAAGTAGCAATTGAGAAAATTTCCTCTTCCTCTTTCAAACAAGTAGCAATTCAACAAAATTCCTCTTCCTCCTTAAAAAAAGTAGCAATTAAACAAAATTCCTCTTCCTCCTTCAAAAAAGTAGAAATTAAACAAAATTCCTCTTCCTCCTTCAAACAAGTAGCAAATAAACAAAATTTCTCATCCTCCTTTGAAAACAAATAACAATTCAACAAAATTTATCTTCCTCCTTCAAACAAATAGAAAATAAATAAAATTCCTCTTCCTTCTTTGAAAGCAAATAGCAATTCAACAAAATTTCTCTTCCTCCTTGAAACAAGTAACAATTAAATAAAATTCCTCTGCCTCCTTTGAAAACAAGTAAAAATTCAACAAAATTCCTTTGTAATAGTGTCCCAATGATGCCTCCTTTAAAAATTGAAAAAATCCCAAGTTGAAGAGATTCTACAAGACAAAAATTGAAAGAAAATAGGGAATATGTCATAGTCGACCGTACAAAACAATTATGAGACCCGCGATGTACCTCTTTGACAATAAAATTAAAAAATGGCCAAAAATAACTAGGGATCCCGTTTAATAAATGGGATCCCAATTTTTATAAACCAGTATCCCATTTAATAAATGGGATCCCTATTTTTATAAATTGGAATCCTATTTAATAAACGAGATCCTGAGTTATATAAATTGGGATCTCGTTTATTAAATGAGATCCACTAGTAAACAAGATCTTGTTTATTAAACAAGATCCAATTCCATTTTCAATGGACAAATGGGAAACCAAATCCCTTTATAAAGAAAAAAGGATCCTATTTCTTGAAATTTAAAATGTAGGCAGTGTTGGATGTTGTGGTTTTGTTGTTGATATATGGTTGTCATTGATGTCAACACTATTAGCATTGATGTATTGTAGGCTGTATATTTCGAGGATATTGAGAAAATTGTTAAAGAAAGAGTTGCAGGTTGACAGTGGATTAGTGAAGGTGTCTTACTCAGTACGTTGATGATTAGTCATTGTGAACTAAGGGATCTATTATTGTGTGTATCTAGTTTATCCACTGAAATTTTCAAAGGTCCGCGTGAAGATTTAATCGTGTTATGAACAGTTGTGTCCTAACAGTTTTTATGTGGCTTCAGTTAGTGTTCCTGATTGAAGTTGATGTGATTATAGTAATTTGAGTTGTTGTGGATGCCTCTCTAATGTTTTTTGATGCTTTTGGATGGCTCTATATCATGCTCTATCTTTGTTGCACGTCTGCGTTGATTGGTGTGCTCGTGGTCGGTGATTTTTCTCTTTATGTGTTCAGGTTTTTATGTTCTTGACTGGCATGGTGGTTGTAACGTATTGTGGATCCTTGGAGATTAAAATTTGAATGTTTGGCACACTCGAGGATATTGTTTTAAGTCTTCATTATGTTGTGGCCGATGGTTTTTGATTCGCATTGAAAATTTACTTGTAAATTTGGGCCGACATTGTGTATATGTTTTATATTTTATCTTGGCCAAAAAAGTTGATGTAATTTCATGTTACGGATATATAAGAGTAGTTGTTTGTGCAAAGTTATTGAGCGAAGAAGAGCTAGAGAAAGAACAAGTGTGCGTATAGTGACCTAATCATTCGATTACAGAGTAGAGTGTGAAGAAGTTTGAGTGAAGTGTGAAGGAGTGTTTATGTGCTTAACTGAAACTATAATCAGGCTTTTGTAGAAGCTATTTTCTTAGTTCATACCCTATAGATCTAATCCAAATTCTTGTAAGACACTGTGTCTTCTCTGCGCAGTGAGCCCTCCTGTATTTGAGCAGTGAGCTCTAGGCAGTGTGACTGAATGCATGTGCATTCCCATTATTCTTCATTATAATTTTAACAAGGTATAATATTGTGGACTGAAATCCACCATGTTTTTTCCCTTAATAGGGTTTCCACATAAAAAACTTGGTGTTCTCTGTGTTTTTGATGTGCTAATTGTTTGTGGTTTATTCTTCATTCATCAGATCTGAGATTAAGTTAGTTAATTTTGAAAAGTTTAAATATTATGTGACAACTGATTCACCCACCCCCCTCTCAGTTGTTTGTCCTTATTTTTCCAACAATTGGTATCAGAGTTGGTTCCTCTGAAGAAGTTTAAAAGCTTGAGGTGATCTGAGATGGCATCATACAAGGACAATCCTAGATTAGATGGAACAAACTACTCTCTGTGGAAAGCTAGAATGGAGTGTCATTTGAGGTGTATTGGTGAACCCTTCTGGAAGATTACAAAGAACATATATGTTATTCCTCAGAATGGTCCTTCCACTCCCAATGAGATTAAAGAGGCTGAGATTAACATTAGGGCTATTGAAGCTTTGTTGAGTGCTCTAACAAATTTAGAAATGAAAAATGTGATGGATCTGAAGAAAACTCATGAGATCTGGAAGAAGCTGGAGACTTTGTATGAAGGAGATGCACTTGTAAAGGTGACTAAGCTACAAAGTTTGAAAGGAAAGTATGAAACTTTGAAGATGGGTGAAGATGAAAATATTTCTTCTTTTATGCAAAAAGTAAATGAACTTGTGATGGGTATTAGATGTGCCTATGGTACCCTAGAAGAACAAGAAATTGTAGCTAAAGTGATTAGATCATTGCCTCCCTCTTACAAATCAAAGGCTCATGCTATTGAAGAGCTCATAATAGTAACAAATGTGACAAGAGATATGTTGATTGGTAAACTTGCTGCCTTTGAGTTGAATGAATTTGGTGATTCTACCCCCAAGACTAAATCTGCATTTAAGGCCTCTGTATCTGGAAGAAACAAGCAAAGATATGATCTAGGAGAAAGTTCTAGAAAGACATTCAAACATGAGGAAGAGATTAAACAACTTGAAGATGAAGAAAGAGAGGTAGAAGAGCTAGAAGCACTGATTGTGAAGAAAGAAGGCATAGGAAAAGGTAAGTATAAAGGAAAGCTACCTATTAAATGTTTCTCTTGCAGTAAAATAGGTCATTTTTCTTCAAGGTGTCCTGAAAGAGTTCCTAGGTCTAAGCCTAACAAACCTAGATTTCAAATAAATGCTATTATGTTCAAGAAGGTGTGACTGATGAAGAATCTGATAAAGAAAATGGAAATGAAGATGAATGGGTTTTCATTGCTATCAAGGAAAATGGTCTAGTGGCTACTAAATCTGCTAAAGTTGAGAAAGCTCTTGCAGTTCAAATTGAAGAAAAGGATGAGTGGGTTATTGATAGTGGATTCTCACATCATATGACTGGTGACAAAAGAAAATTTTTAAGTCTAGAGAAATATGATGGTGGGGTTGTAATATTTAGAGATAACAATGCTGGTGTGATTTGTGGCAAAGGATCTATTTGTGTTGGTGGTAAACACAACAATGATGATGTCCTTTATGTTGAAGGCTTGAAGCATAACCTATTGAGTGTTGGAAAGATGGTATAAAAAGGTTACGATCTTTAGTTCAAAGATGGAAGATGTAGGATACTTGGAAACTCTAGAAATATAATTGCTTTAGGTACAAAGATAAGAGGTAATATTTTTCACCTGAGTGCTGCTAATGAAATTTTTTTAATTGCTCAAGTAGATGAAAGTTGGTTATGGCATAGGAGGCTGTGTCATGTAAATTTTGATAATATTGTGAAGGTAAGCTCCACTCAAGCAGTAAGAGATCTACCTAAGCTAGTGAAGCCTACTAACACAATATGCAAGGAATGTCAGATGGGAAAACATACTCGAGTTTCTTTTCAGAGAAAACAACATCATTCTAATGGAGTACTAGAGCTGGTGCATACTAATCTATGTGGTCCCTCTAGAATCAGAAGTCTACAAGGAGAAAGGTACTTTATGCTGCTTATTGATGATTACTCTAGGATGATATGGGTTGCTTTATTAAGAGAAAAATGTGAAGCATTAGAGAAGTTCAAAGTTTCAAAGCTATGGTAGAGAATGAGACGGGTCTAAAGATCAAATTCCTAAGGTCAGATAGAGGTGATGAGTTCACCTTCTGGGAGTTCAATTCTTTATGTGAAGAGCATGGAATCAAAAGATAGTTATCTGCTCCTCGAACCCCTCAACAAAATGGATTTGAAGAGAGAAAGAACAAAACAATTTTGGATGTTGCTAAAACAATGATGTTGGAAGGAAATGTGCATCACATCTATTGGAGAGAAGTTGTAAGCACTGTTGTGTACACTCTAAACCGAGTAAATGCCAATGGTATTTTCGGTAAGACTCCTTTTGAGTTGTAGTTTGGTTATAAGCCATTCTTAAATATTTCAAGATCTTTGGAAGCAAGTGTTATATTAAGAGAGATGAGGACATAGGAAAGTTTGATGTAAGGAGTGATGAAGGAATCTTTCTAGGCTACTCTACTAAAAGCAAGGCTTATCTGTGCTATAATAGAAGATTGAGAAAAATGGTTGAAAGTGAAAATTTCAAAGTTGATGAGGACTCTAGTAGATCATCTATATACTTTGGATATGATTTAGATGACCAATAAGATAGTATAGACAAAGGGAAGAATGCTCAGACAAAAAATCAACTTCATATTGTTCCAGTAAATCAAGAAAGTCAGGAAGGAGAGACAAGTGGAAGTGTAGGAGAAAGAACATTAGAACCAGAAGTGCGAGAGAATCCTAAAATTCCAAGGTATGTAAAGCTAAATCATTCTGAAGATCAAATTATAGGAGATAATAATAAAGGTGTGCAGACTAGAAGAAGGATTGCAGAAGAGTATTGTTTGATTTCAAAGACCGAGCCTAACAATTTCAATGATGCTTGTAATGATGAACACTAGATGGAAGCTATGAAGGAAGAACTTATGTAGATTGAAAAGAATGATAAATGGAATAGTATTCCAAAACCTAAAGATAAAATTGTGATTGGTACTAAATGGGTCTTTCAGAATAAGCTGAATAAACAAGGTGAAGTGGTTCAAAATAAAGCAAAACTAGTATGTAAAGGGTATTCACAAATGGAAGGTATTAATTTTGAAGAAACCTTTTCCCTTGTTTCCAGAATTGAAGCTGTAAGATTATTTCTTGCTTATGTCGCATATAAGATCTACAAAGTCTATCAAATGGATGTGAAGTTAGCCTTTTTGAATGGTGATTTAGAAGAAGAGGTAGATGTTGAATAGCCAGATGGATTTCAACTAACTGATAAGGAAGACATGGTTTGTCGATTGAAGAAAGCTTTGTATGGACTCAAGCAATCCCCCAGAGCCTGGAATGCTAGACTAGATAAATACTTACTAAATCTTGGATTCAATAAAGGTACTGCTAAAAACAACTTGTATTTTAAGTTGGATCATGATAAAGAGTTGATTATTGAAGTCTTTGTTGATGACATTATTTTTGGAGGTGATGATGATCTATGTATGAAGTTTGCTGATGAAATGAAAAGTGAATTTAAAATGAGTATGATTGGAAAGATGAAGTTCTTTTTGGGATTGCAAGTCACTTAGTTAGACAATGGGATTTTCATATATCAGTCCAAATATGTGAGAGAGTTGTTGAAGAAGTTTAGTATGAAAGACTCAAATCCTGTTGGTACACCCATGGTAACCATATGCAAGTTAACACAAAATGATGATTCTCCTAAGGAAAATCAAACAAGAAACAAGTCAATGATTTGTGGATTTCTCTACTTAAATCATACCAAACCAGACATCATGAATGTTGTGTGTATGGTTGCTAGATATCAAGCTGATTTGAAAGAATCTCATGTGACTGTTGTAAAGATAATTTTCAAATACCTGAAAGGAACAGTTGATTTTGGGCTTTGGTATCCTAAAGATGATGATATTACCTTGATTTCCTATACTGATGTGGATTGGGTAGGAGATGTAGATGACAATAAAAGCACTAGTGGTGGTGGCTTCTTCCTAGGGAAGAAGCTAGTGTCTTGGTTGAGTAAAAATCAGAATTCCATTTCCCTATCTATTGCTTAGGCAAGGTATATTGTTGTTACAAATAATTGTACTCAAGTTCTTTGGATGAAACAGATGCTGAAAGATATCAAAGTAGTATATGATGAGCCTATTTCCATATACAGTGACAACTCAAGTGCAATAAACATATTGAAGAATCTGGTGCTACACTCTAAGACCAAGCATATATCAATCAAGTTTCACTTCCTAAGGGAGAAAGTGAGTGAGAAAGAAGTTAGACTGGAGTATGTGCCTACCAAAGAATAGATTGCAGAAATTTTCACCAAGCCATTTCCAAAGGATACTTTTGAGTATCTCAGAGGTATGCTAGGGTTGATTACCCCTCCTAATAAGAACTAGAGATGCATTTACTTGCATCAATCCATATGCTTTATAGCTATATTCTAATCCAGATTGATGTTTTCGTGGTTGCTACTCAAGGGGAGTAGTCAAATGTGTAGATATGTGGTTCAGAGCTTGTATGTGGAAAGATAATAATTATCTTTTCCATTGATGTCAAAGGGGTAGAAGAGCAATGTGAAAAATAACATGAGAAGAAGAGTCAAAATCTAAGGGGGGGTAAGTGTTGATTGAGAGTTGTGTTGATGGTTTTTTTCACATCATGTGTTTCCATCAATTCCAAAGGGGGAGATTTTTGGATGCTGTGGTTGTGTTGTTGATATATGGTTGTCATTGATGTCAACACTATTAGCATTGATATATTGTAGGTTGTATATGTTGAGGATATTGAGAAAATTGTTAAAGAAAGAGTTGCAAGTTGATAGTGGGACAATGAAGATCATGAAGGTGTCTTGCTCAGTACGTTAACGATCAATCATTGTGGAATAAAGGGTCTATTGCTAAGTGTATCTAGTTTACCCACCGAAAGTTTCAGAGGTACACATGAAGATTTAATTATGTTATGAACACTTGTGTTCTGACAGTTTTTATGTGGCTTCAGTTAGTGTTCCTAATTAAAGTTGATGTGATTCTAGTAATTTTAGTTTTTGTGGATGCCTCTCTGATGATTCGTGATGCTTGTGGATGATTCTAGATCATGCTCTATCTTTGTTCCACGTTTGCATTGATCAAGGTGCTCATGGTCGGTGATTTTTCTCTTGTGTGTTTGGGTTTTTATGTTCTTCACCGACATGGTGGTTGTAATGTATTGTGGATCCTTAGAGATTAAAATTTGAATGTTTGGTATGCTGAAGGATATTTTTTTAAGTCTTCATTATGTTGTGGCTAGTGGTGTTTGATTCACATTGAAAATTTACTTGTAAATTTGGGTCGACATTGTGTATATATTTTATATTTTATCTTGGCCAACGAAGTTATTGATGTAATTCCATGTTGCGGATATACAAGAGCAGTTGTTTGTGTGAATTTATTGAGTGAAGAAGAGCTAG
Organism: Sequoia sempervirens; assembly: GCA_007258455.2. Classification (NCBI taxonomy): domain Eukaryota; kingdom Viridiplantae; phylum Streptophyta; class Pinopsida; order Cupressales; family Cupressaceae; genus Sequoia; species Sequoia sempervirens. Next base: position 92,271 of record VDFB02205732.1, read on the forward strand.
AGAAAGAGAAAGTGTGTGTATAGTGACCTAATCATTTGATTGTAGAGCAGAGTGTGAAGAAGCTTGAGCAAAGTGTGAAGGAGTGTTTTTGTGCTTAACCAGAACTGTAATCAGGCTTTTGTAGAAGCTATTTTCTCAATTCATACCCTACGGATCTAATCTAAATTGTTGTAAGATAGAGTGTCTTCTTTGGGAAGTGAGCCCTCTTGTATTTAAGCAGTGAGCTCTAGGCAGTGTGCCTAAATGCATGTGCATTTCCATTATTCTTCATTATACTTTTAACGGGGCATAATATTGTGGATTGAAATCCACCGTGGTTTTTCCCTTAATAGGGTTTCCACATAAAAAATCTTCGTGTTCTCCGTGTTTCTGATGTGTTGATTTTTTTTGGTTTATTGCATTTATCAGATCTAAGATTAAGTTTGAAAAGTTTAATTATTTTTTGACAATTGATTCACCCCCCCTCTCAATTTCTTGTCCTTGTTTTTCCAATAGGCCAGGTTTTTGCTTTGTTAATAGGTTTGGGAAAAGGTTTGGGGATCTGAACCTAGGCCGTGGACCTAGTTTCACCTACAAGTTGAAGGTCCTAGCAATATCACAAGAAAATAGTGAATTTGGGCATATGTTTGAAGAATTTTTTTGCAAATTTTTTTGACAAAATTAAAACCCATTATAGATGAGATACTGTAGATTCCAAATATGTAATTTTTTTTAATTTTTCATTTAATTTCTAATGAAACAGGTCCATAAACTTGAATTATCATAGTGTTTTAGTATTTTAATAAATTTTTATCAACATAATTTTTTGACGAATGGATTGCACGAAAGTGTACTTCAAAAAATTCTTTTGAATTTAAAAAAATAAAAAAATGATAAGTTTAGGTCATCTTATGTGTGATGTACACGACAATTTTTCAAAACACCAAATATGGCCAATAAAAAATAACAAAAAAATGGAAAGTGTACTTCAGTGAGTTACAAATCTTTTCCCAAAAGGATGTAGAAAAATATGATTATTTAGGTCAAAATATGGATGACATACACGTGCATGGTATGGTAAAAAAATGACTTTTAAACAGTGGTTTTTAGAAATGCCTATTGAAAATTAATTTGTATCATCCGGATATTGAAATAAATTACATATTTGGAAACTAGACTCTAAGTACTACATTTTTATGATTAGTGACTTTTTTCAAGATTCCATCTCTAAGTGCTTCAAATTTTATGGTCAAATGTGTCAAATTTTGAAAATCAGAGAAAACACTTCCACTAAATGGCCAAAAAGTGGATTCAACTTCTTGTCAACATCGCATGGATAAGTTGAACCGGCCTTGTTACCTCCCTAGCCAGCCCCAAAATACCAACAATATATTGATTAGTTATATCAAAACATATTGCTAGATTTCAATAAGATATTGGATGATATCAAGAGACAACAAGAGTTTGATTTGCAACATGAGGAGTTAGCTTACCAAGCTTATCAATACCAACAAGATATGGATATACATAGGAAGCATTTTTAGGAATCTCTTGCAACCTCCCTAAACAACAGTAGATGAAGCTTTTGCTTTCTCAAGTGCAAAGTTTGGAAAACAAATCAACTACTTGCTTTCCAAATCATCTTATGAAGGAAGAGTTTCTGTTGATCCAAAATTTGATGAGGTAACAGAGTCTTATGGGAAACTGAGTTTAAGGGGGACCTTTTGCGCTAAACTGAGTAACCTCCAAATTTTTAAAGAAGTCAGCTTTTTCTATAATGGGGCTTGGAAAGGGAAAAAGAAGCGCATATAATAAAGTAAAGTCTAACCTAAGGCGATGCATCAAGATTTAATGATGACACGATAAATCATAGATTTAAGGGCCTGAATGGTATTGTTGTGTTCTAAAACATCAGAGACTTAAGATTATAGGATAGATAATTCATTTATTGACATAAAATATCATTGCATACATTCTCACTACCAAGAAGAGTCATTAGACATGATCTAGGTAAGAAAACTTGCATCCAATATATATAGAAGTTCTCAAATGAAGTGTCAAGACAATATAAAACACAATTCACAGTTTGATCAAATAGCATGAAAAAATAGAAAGGCCGAACAATTGGCACAATCTGAGAGTTTTTACAATTAAAATAAATAGTAATAAAGGCTTAGCATATTTTTACTAAAACCAATGTGTTTTTCCCTAGTTCCAGATCATTTCTCATCAACAGAGAAAGTATATATAGTAGGAAAACCTCTCACTGCCTTGGAGAGCAGTAACAGAAAAGATCTCACAATCCCCTGCAATGATGCCATAAAAAAATATTCCCCAAAGCCGTTGCAAAAGAAATAATCAGAAATCGAGCATCTAGTCATTCCAGGCTCAAGTCCATCTTCTGTAATGATGGCGTTGGTCCCAGCTAGGCCCGATCAGACAAGTGTCATCCCTTGCTACGAATGATTATGACAAGCAACAACCAATAACATTATTTGGTTCATCTGGTTCATCGCCCGCATAACAAATCCGCTGTTTAGGCACGTGGTAGCCTTTTGTTTCCTGCATGAACCTTTCTCCCATCGATGCAGAAGATTTTCAAAAATGCAACACGTGTTGAATGGGCTGATTACTTTATCACAATGGAGAGAATGTTTATTAGCCAAGTGCAAAAGACGCGTGGCAGCATTTCGTTGCCTGTGGTTGTGATTTCATCTCTGCACTGAAGGATTTGCTAACATTTGACACGTAGCAAGTGCTTATGGTAGTCAGCAACCGTGGGGCCCACCAGCACCTTTTTGGAGCAAGGGCTTCGTGGTAGCATCTCACAGCCTGATGAGGCATCATGGAAACAAGAAACAAAAGCATCCCACAACCGCGACACATGGAAGCACAACAGAGTTTCCTGGGATCCAAAGGGAATGCCGATACTCAAAGCTGTGAAGAGTAGATGCATGGAGCATTAGATCAAAACCTTGATGAAAGGCCAAGCAAACTTAGCGATGCATAGGCTGGTGCATAGAAAAATAAACCCGAAGGGAGCTAGTTAAATATTTATTAACAACTTTTGGTGACTATCAGGGGCGTTTCAACTAAGGAACAGAGAACCCAAAATTTCTCTAGTTCTATAGACCAGAGCCTTATCCATTGAGATAATGGAGTCAGATATTAGAGAGAGCCGCCTACAAAGGCGACCATTCATCCTTGGATGGCTTCACTATGTTGCACAAATTCTCTTGTGCTCCACTTAGATCAATATTTTCTTTGTGAGGCAGTATATTGGGTAAATCGACCCCTGCTTGTATATGAAATAGCAATTGTGAGAGTGGATGAATGACTCCCTCAATGTCTATTGTCGTGGGAGGATGGCTGAACTCCTTGAAAGCCTCTGGGTCATTTTCCTTCTCTTCTATAATTTCTGCAATCTGTGCAGTCGTGGCAATAGAGCCATCCTTGAGGAACGGGGACGACAGTTCCATCTTTCCTAACTCAAAGAAACTTCCCTATATACTATGCAGTGTCTTACTCAGAATAGTCGTGGCTGCCTTAGTGCGCTAGGTGGAGTGGAAATGGATGAATTTTTTTGTCATTTGAGTAGCAACATCCCGATCCTTAATACCCGCTCCGACTAGGCTCTTATCAGAGACTAAGTATAGCTTGGTGAGCAGATATTTTGCTTCAGGAACCCTCTCCAAGATGAACCGCAGGAACTGTTCAATCATATCATGGGTCTCCTGGCTGAGCCTTGATACCTTGGCGATAAATTGGAGGGTAGGCTATAGTGTTAGGAAAAAGGTTTTAATTTTCTCCCAGTGAGAAATGTATAATTGCTTAACCAGTGGAATGATATCAGGCTGTGTAGAGGGAGGTAGGAGAGAGGCTTTAACTAAAGTAATCTCTGCATCTCTTGAAATAATGGCCTCAGCTAATTCTACCTTTTTTCATTTCTCAGACAACAGCTACTCTACAGAGCTGCCCATTTCTTTATTCTAATTCTTCTCAGCTTGGGAGTGATTTGCTAACTACTCTTCCAGAGAAGCCTTTGTCTCTCAGAACTCTTCCTCTATTTGAGCCTTTAGGCCTTTAAATTCGGCCTTTTTCTCTTATATGATTTTCTCATATTGAATTTGTTGGTGTTCTAGCTCTTCATTTTTCTGTGCCATCCCCTGACTATGCTTAAGGTGGAGGTGCTCCAACTCTTCATCTTTCAGTTGTAGATTTTGCTCCGCCTCCTGGTTCTTGCTTTCTAGCTCTTTTATTATGCTAGGGTCGACAACCTGAGTCTTCACAATTTTTCCTTGAAGTTTGTTCCTCTCATCCTCTGTTGCCAGCGCCCTTTTAGTCATGCGGGCAATATCTGCCTCTAAGGATTTTTTTCCTCTCCAGAAAACTAACCCTTTCCCTAGCTTCTTTGAGTAGCTCATCCTTCTTCTTTAGCTGGTGACTAGTTTTAAGGAAGTCGAAAGTGACTACCCATTGCGTTTCCTCCATGATTTCAACTTTATCTTGCGGTCGGGCTACCTTCATGTCGAGTCCTACTACATATATCTCATATTCTTCTAGTTGTATTTCTCCCTGAGGCTTGCTTACTCTCGGGTACATGGTTGTGAACTTTAATTCTTGTCGGGCCTCATCGTAAAGAGCCTGTACTCTTGGCTTAGCCAAAACACTGTTATCTTTTTCCTTGCATTTTCTCATTCTATTCGCACGTGCCTCCTTTCCGTAATCTATTTGTGCTATGAATTTAGCTGGTGATGGAACTAGTCCACCTGCGAAAGGAGCACCAGATGGCAGGGCATAGGGATAGGTAACCTTCATAGGCATGGGCATTTGTTTCTTCTGAAAAGTGACATTTTGTGGAGAGAAGTGGGGCACATTCCATAGTTTGGTTTGAGAACCACTAGTAGGGTTAGTCATTTGAAATGATTGAACTGGAGAATCAGCCGTAAGGCTCATTGGTTGGGACTGTGGAGGATTTTTCAATGGGATGTCAGTCTGTTGCAATGGAAGAGGATCTATCATAATAGTGGAAACAAGAGGAGCATTCTCAAGGGGAAAGCCTTTTGAAAGCGAGGCAAGGAAGGTCTGAGTGGTAGCGGTAGGCGTAAGCATACACAGAGGAGTAATTATGAGTGGGGTGGCTTGCGAAAACTAGGCAAAGCCTACTGAATATGTCAGACTAAAAGCAGAAGGCATAGGGCTAGTACCTATGGTAGGGATCGCCAGTGAGGTAAGGGCAGATACTAAGGAATGAAATGCAAGAGAAGGAGTGAATTTTACTTGTTGACTGGTTGATGGTAGCTCCAGAAATGTTAGTGACTCCCCCGAAACCTTTGGTTCCTAGGCAACTGCGAGTACTCTTCTTTCGGCGGGTTCTTGCGAACCCTCTCTGATAATACTCTCCATGTGTTGTCATTTTCCAGGTGGAGTCTCTCTAGCTTCGACAGTCATCTCCGTTTGTTGCAGTGATAGCTTGGTTGGTTTACCAATCCAAGTGAGTGTATGCGAACCCCTTGATATATTAAAGCACATGTTCTTGGCCACATAGGAGGACTGTCCTAGGCCTTTTTCTTTTTGCACGGACGAGGCCGATGTCACCGCTTCCTACTCCTGCTCCTCGGATTCCTCCTTTTCTTCATTCCTATTAATACTAGAGCTCGGGTTGGGGTGGCCCTCCTTCCACCATTTTTCAAATTCTTGGTTATCCTTCAGTTTATTGTAAGGAGCATCCAACTGTGCTATTTCCTGGTGATACTTCCAAAAAGCCACTATTTTTTCCTCACTCCATTCTTCATCTTTCTTTAAGTTGTTGTACATGCCATGCTCCATGGAGACATTATCCTGGGCCACCGCCACAGCAAAGTAGAACTTGTGCTATGGACCTCTAATGTCCTACGTAGGGATACGAGCCAATTCAACAAAATTTTCATCTTTGTCCATCCACAGGTTATGCCGCTTCTCCCAGTATGGTCAGGGAACATTGGTAACCCTCATATGTGGCTCCAGCAAGTCATCGAAAGGGTTGTACTCTCACTTATCATCTACCAGTACCAACCCTAGATAGGCCAGCTTGTCCTCTAACAACTAGTCCGATTATTTCTTTATTAGAGTCACCGACTTGAAATTCTTCAGACAAAAGAAGAATCCCTTCTTGACCTTTTCGCTACTATAAAAAGTAAAATCAATGATACATACCTATCAAAACATTTCCAGAGAGAGCACTCTATCTGTAATGTAGGTTATGAGCAGGAAAGGTTTTCCAGTGAAGCCCCACATTCAAAGGATCATAAAATATTTGCCTAAGAACCAGTCATAAGTAGGGGTGAAACTCTGCATAAATCCAATCTGGTCCTTATTGAGTCGGATTATATCACCTTTTCCAATCAAATCATGCAATACCAAAGCTATAAAATAGTCCAAAAATGCATAATAGTCATATGATGTGGAAAGAAAAGGCGTCCACGCGGACACTAGCTTCCTTTTATTTTGCTCATCAAAAATTGATAGTGGAAAATACTGAGCGAAGAAATCTGGGTTCTAATGTAGAAACATGTGGACCAGGAAAGAAAGGAACCTAAATTTTTTCTCCGTCTAGTAATTCTCAATTTGTCGTATCATTTCTTCTACCATAAACTCAACAAAATCATACCAGAAGAGTTCATGCTGCTTGCGAAATTGAAATGTTGGTCTGAATTGAAAGGTCTCTATCTTCTCATCAGAGTCTCGGTTGAACACAAATTCTAGCATAGACATGGCATCCTGGAGATCATCGTGAAATGTACTGTGCAACAACGGAATACTTGAAACTTTAGCGGCTAGTATGTCTTTCCTACTAGTCTCCTCCAACAAGAACTCTAAACTCTTTCTCATCTTTTTCCATATTTTCTTTCCTTTGCTTGGGCGAAAAAACTCGATATTCTCTTTTTTCTTACTTGGTTTTGGGATGCATAATATTTCTAGATGGCCTATGGAGTGATGTGCACCCTTAAGCTGTGGCCTTCAATGTAGTGGGTATCAGGATTATAACACTAGATATCAACATCAACTACCTTTGGGCAATAGTGCACCAGTGGGACCATATATTGAGGGAGACCACTATACCAAACTATCTGAGCCATAGATTGGTCTGCCTTTGGTGCCGATAACCTTGCACAGGCTGCCTCTCTGAGGGACTTAGAGTTTTTTGCAAGCCTTGGGTTGTAGATATTATCCCATTTTTCTTCAACCCTTTTCTGGTTTCTACAATTCTTGAGCCTATTCAATTCCTCTGTATAGGCCCTCTTTGGCCTTCTGGGTATACTAGACATAGTGTACACCACATCCTCATAGACATATACCTCTTCTGAAGAATGCATAACTATAAACAGCTCCAAGCTAATTTCTTCTTGCATTGGCTGAGATGAAGTTTCTAACATTTTTCTTTCTCTAAAGATTTCTGCAAGTTCCTTGTTTTGCAATTCCCCCTAAGTTTTGGATACGCAGAACAAGAACAACTCTACACTATAGATTTTGGCATTTGTGAAAAGACTTTGAAACATTAAACTTTTTCATGCAATATTTGGCAATCCTTCCTCAAGGTGGTAGGTGAAAGCAAGCCTTTTTCATTTAATTCGATATGTACTATTAATTTTCTAATTCGTGCAAAATGAACTACTTGCCATTTTGAGGCGGCCGGAGTTTATCATTGTGTTTAGTGATTGTGTGATACGCTATAATCCCCTTGGAACTTGAGCTAGAAATTTTCTTTCTAACCTTGCGTTAGTATGCGCTAGCAATTAATATCCTGACTAGAATGATTACGCCAAGCAAACAATCATAGCTGAAAATATATGAATATCTCCTTGGGCTTTGGGATACGCTTCAGAGATGACACAATAGCCTATGGCCATACATCTCACTGCCAATGAGCGTCACCTTTTTAAAGCTAATTAATTAGCTCATATTAATCAATCACACATTGAGTCGTGCTATTACAGATGCAACTAGCCCGAAAATGTGAGCAAATGCAGGCACGCCTTTCAAGTTAGCAACTAGCTTAATATCACATTTTTTTGAAGCGGATTAGCATGTGTCTTGTCATTTTTCTATAAATAGGCCAGTAAGTAGTGAGAAAAATATACTTAGCATTTGAGTAGTGATAGGTCACTAGCAGAGTCTTAAGCAAGCCTTCTCATAGGTTAGGTGATAGATAAATTTTGGCATTAGTTCAAAAGCCTAGGGATAATGTCAGAGCTATAGATACTCCAGTTCATTTAACCTCGTATAAGTCACAGACGACATTCTTAGGGGAGGTTTCTATTAGGAGGTTGAAATAGATGACCAAGAATAAGCATTCCTTGGTCTTGGTAGCCATAAAGTGGGTTTTAGGAAAATACTATATAGAGTATGAGGACAAGTATCGGGTGAACATCAACATATGCTCCCACTTTGTAGCATCCATGCTAGACATCAACATCCCCTGGCCACTTCTCATGAAGCTTGTTAAAGAAATCTTCACCCAAAAGTACCTAAATGGTCTCAGTGAGGTTGTTGCTCATGCTGCCTATGGGGTAGGTCTACCGTCAGCTAGAGACCTACGCCACTTTATTGAGGAAGAAGTCTTTGTCATTTGGTTGTTGTTCCTCAGTGGATTCCACCTATAGAGTTGTGACCAACACCAGTAGAGGGTTACTCAGGCCCTACATTTTTTGTTCCGTAGCTAATACGTAATACCCTTCTACGATGTATATTGGTATACTAATTTTAGGAACCTAGTATTCCCCCTACCAATGGCGGTTGTGCCGAATGATGCTGCTAGTGCTACCGAAGAACTCATGGACAAGGAAGAAGTGGACACTGCAATTAATGCGTCAATTGCTGCCAGCCATGCCTTTGGATGAAAACCCCCTTGACTGCTCAACAAATGTCTCCCTGCCTACTACTCATAATACTTTCCCATAGCTATTTATAAGCCCCAAAAAATGCTATCATATATATAATAGTTCAGATACTTGTTAAATTTTGGATTATGGATTTCCAGCCACTTTTGTAATGTAAAGAACATATATGAATAGATATATATCTTTTAAAGAAAATCCATGCTCTTTCCTTCATTCTGTATTTCAATTTTATGGGCTCTCAACTTTCATTCTGTTATTTCTCTACACATGGGTTTGTTCTATGTAAAGCAATTCTAGTATTCCATCTGCCAATAATAATGGGTTAATTTCGTAGAAGCACAAACTAATTCGCAAAAGACTAGCCAAAGAAACTGAAATAAAATAAAAGCATTATTTACATATGTACAAAAAAAGCTTAGCGCCTAATGGAACAGCGTAAGATGAATCCCACTGATCGAGATTCCTAAGGGTTCTTGTTCCATATTTTTCAGCTTAAAAGCATTGTGTTCTTTGCACTGAATGATTTTAAAGGGACCCTCCCATAGGCTATCAAATTTACCATGCTGACCTGGCTTAGCAGCCCTTTTATCATACTTTAGCACTAAACATTTTAGACCTTGGTCGGAAGCCTTCTTGTCAAACCATCGCTTGACCACCTATTGATGGCTTGTCATAGCTATTAGGGAATTCTCCCTTTTTCCTGTACTTCCAATAGTTCAGGGAGCCAAACCTCTATGGCTTCATTTTGTTCTATCTCAAGAGATTTCAACAACTGTATTGTCGGAATCTCCATGCAGATGGGTAACAACACCTCTTTCCCGTATACCAACTCATAAGGCGAAGTCTTAAGGACTTTCTTGGGAGTTATGCAGTTTTCCCAGAGTGCTTTTCAGAGGTTTTTATGCCATTCCTCTAGTGTTCCGAGCCAATCCTTTTAAGGATTCGAACTAAGCTTTTGTTCGTTGACTCCGCTAGACCATTTCCTTGTGGGTAATAGTTTGATGATGTTTTAAGGAATATGCCATTCTTTAATACAAAGTGACATACCTTTGTGCCTAGGAAAGCTCTGGTATTATCTGAAATGATAGTTTTTGGAGGGCCAAACCTTGTCACCAGTTTCTCGACGAAATCTACAATCTTTGTTTATGTTGCACTTTTAAGGGGAACAACCTCTATCCACCCTGTGAAGTAATACGTGGCAGTCAGAATCCACTTGTGTCTGGTGCTAGAAACCGGGTTGATCATTCCAATGAAGTCCAGGCCCCATTGTGCAAATGGTTCGTCCACCACTATAAGTTTGAGGGGCATTGAGAAATTCTTCCTTCTGTCAGCAAAGAATTGAAATATTTTTGCAAGCCTTCACCAAAGAGTGGGAGTCATTAAAAAGTGTAGGCCAATAATAGCCAGCACACATGATTTTAATGGTAGTGGTTTTCCCAGAGAAATGTCCGCCCACAGCGCTATTGTGGAATGCACTAAGGATCCTCTTCGCCTGCTCTGAAGTGATGCATCGCAGGAGAACACCATTGAAATTCTTTTTGAAAAGGACTCCTATTAGCGTATATCCACAATTCTACAGTCGGTAATACCTCCTTTTTTGGGATGATAGGCCTGATAGATACTTTCTGGTTTGCATGAACCTCATTCTATCAGTTAGCCAACTGCCTTCTGATTCCAATTCATTTATCAAGATGAGCTCTGGTTGCTCCTCTACGACAGGTACCTCCTCATTCTGTGCCATGTACTCACACAGTTATCTTCCTTTAATAGTTTTAGTAGGCTTGACTTCAATGTCATATTCAAGGATCTTGGTTATCCAATTAGCCCTTTTTTCTATGATCTCCCCTTCCATAATATATTCACGCACACTGGAATGTGTGACATACACTAGCATTTTGTTGTAGGAAATTAGATCATGGCAAAAATTTTTAAGTCCCTTTACTATTACAAAGGCCTATCTTTCGATGAAATTATAATTCGCCTCATATTCTTTTAGGGTCCTGGAGTAGAAAGCCACTAGTTGTTCCCCCTTTTCTTCGTCATCCTTTTGGGTTAGGACAATAGAATTACTGGACTTGCTACTGAGAGCATACAATATAAAGTCCTTGGATTGATCTAGATTAACAAACACCGAAGCTATGGAAATAGTTTCCTTGACCTTTTCAAAAGCTTCCTGAGCTTCAGTTGTCCACTTGAATGTTTGATATTTCTTCAGCATTAGGGTGATTGGCCTAATCATTCCCGCAAAATCAGAAATAAACTTTTCGACAAAATTTACTTTTCCCAGGAAAGACTGAACACCTTTCTTATTTACTAGAAGGGGAAGTTCTTTGATAGCCTTTACTCGTTCGGGGTCAATTGAAACACCTTCACTAGACACATGTCCCAATAGCTTACCCTACGACACTCCGAATATACATTTCTTTGGGTTTAGGGAAACTCTGAACTCCTGGCACTTTTGAAAAACTAATTCTAAATGATCAAAATGATCATTCTTAGATTTAGAGAACACAGTAAAGTCATCCAAATAGATTGGAATAAACTTATTGATTAGTTTGTTGAATGTGATGTCCATCATCCATTGGAATGTTGCCCCTGCATTGGATAAACCAAAAGGCATTTTAGCATATGCAAATGTTCCCCACTTTATGGTGAACATAGTCTTGTGTTGATCCTCTTCTTTAACTCAGATTTGATTGTAGCTAGAGAAACCATCCAGCAGAGAAAACATTTTTGATCATGCGACAGTTTGTAGGATTGACTCCATAGAAGGCAACAGATAGTGGTCTTTCAGAGATGCTCTGTTTAGGTCTCGGAAGTCCACACACAAGTAGATATCTCCATTCCTCTTTTGGACTAGGACCAGATTTGATATCCAAGTACTATGTTTGATTGGGAAGATAGTGCGTGACTCAATGAGCTTAGTTAGCTCATGTGACATTAGGGCTTCAATTTTAGGGTTAACTGGCCTCTATTTCTATCATACTAGTTTTGCACCTTCTGTTAACTCAATAGTGTGCTGAATGATGTCAGAATCATATCCCTCCAGGGCATTATAAGACCAGGCCACTACTCCATATTTTTCACAGAAAATGATGAGCCCTTCCTTATCATGGTGTGGGACATTTTTTTTGACTCGAAGATTCCTACCATCAGAGACCCGAAGGTCCACATAATTACTTTTTCCCACCATGAACTTCCGCTTATCATTTCGAGCATCATTACAATCAAAAAAGTTTTCAAGAGTAACCAATCCTTTCAAAAGTTTATTAGATTTGAGCTGCATAATTTTTCCTTCATAAGCCTCAGCAATCTTTGGTTGAAGCTGATCGGCAAACTCCCCTGAGTGTTGGATAAACAAGGTGATGTGTTCATTGCTTTCAAAAACCCACCAACTCTGATCATTGTCTGGGATTGCTGGTAAGACTAGTACTCATACTGAATGTTCGTTATGAAGCAGGTCAGAAACATGATCAAACTGAGTGCCAATCACAACCATGTGATCTACATTGCTATTTTGTCTTCGGGGGACAGTCTGGATGTTGAAAGCTTCAAAACCATCAATCAAGTCCTAGACTCGGTGTTGATAGGATCTCATGCAGACATTCTTTGTTGTAGAAATTCCTCAAACTTGGTTAACTACCAATTCAGAATCTCTGAACATAATTAATTAATTAATGCCCATTCATTCCGCAAGGCTTAAGCCTTGGACTAACCCTTCATATTCAGCCTCATTGTTTGAAGTGAAATGAAAGCAGAAAGACCTCAACCATTTTTTATTTTGTGGGGATATTAGATATACCCCTACTCTAGCACCTACTTTGCTTCTTGCTCCGTCAAAGTACAGTGTCCATAGCTCATTTGCTTGGATACCCTCGGATTCTTTGGCAACCCTCAGAAGTACATGGTCTTCATCATAAATTACATACATGCCCAATCCTATAGCATGATAATTTTTGAACGGATCATTGTTTATGTGTTCACTCAACAGAGCATCTTCTTTATCATTCTGATCTTTGCTCACTTTCTATTCCTCTAGCAATTCAATGCAATACATTTTTTGCTTGGTGATAGAGGTATGCGCGGCTTCAAAATTGATCAAGGTTTCATCCGCCACATGTTCAGAATGTAGAGCCTCCAATTCTATCTTCATTTTTGCATCGTATTTGGTCCTAAGTATCAGATGTGACCAATCCAAAGACAGGTATCTGCCCACCTTTGAAGTAAATTCTTGGGATAGACAGAGACCAAACATAGGCGAGACATCTATGATCACTGTGTCCTGCAAGACCGTGATACTAGGGCAAGAAAATAGAGTTAAAGGAAGCACTTTGATGACACCTAAGGTCTCAACTTTATTTCCATCAAGCTGCATCACCCCTCTTTTCATAGGTTTGTAGTTGAGTCCTAAAGCTTCAGCTATCTGTTTAGGCATAACCGTTGTACTAGCGCCAGAATCAATCATAGTGTTATGCAATAACCTCTTTCCTATAATGAGAGTCAAGAAGAAGGGCTGAGGTTTCAACCTACTTCTATCCTTGGCAGGGGATTCCTTTGTATTGTTTGTAAGAACCTTAGCTAGTGGTATCTAATAAACAACCTCTGCATTGGCAAACGACTTTATTGATGTTGGATTGATCCCTTCTTGAAGCACCTTCCTTAATAGCATTTTTTGTTCTGGGATAGCTAGAATGTCCCATAGAGACACATTAGCGGATGATTTCTTCAATTTCTCTACCATATTAAAAGGTGACAAACTCAGAGATTTTTGTTCCTTGGTTCTTGCTATAATAATTTCCTTCCGTGGTTGAGAAGGTGAAGGGACGGTTGAAGCACTAGGAATTTGATCGAAAATGCCTTTGAGTTGCAGGATGTCTATATGTGAACAACTAACTCACTGGTGAATCTCTTTGAGCATGTGTTATAATCAGACTATACTTGCGGTGTTTTGGATATGAATGCGTCATTGGCAAACATTGTTTCTTCTTCCTCCATCTAAGAGAAGAGTGCATGATCAGGAGCAATATCAGATTCTTGTTCTAAAGACATTCCTTGTATTTGTGCAGTAAGGACTGCACTCTCCATTTGTGGTGAGGCATATACATAACCTCCATTTTCCATTGTTGTGCCTTGGCTGCGTTGCTCTGCCACCTTTTGTTGTAGGTTGCCACGTGGACAGTTTCGGGGCATATGCGCATCGCTACAAGGGAAACACCATGGATTGATATCATCAATAAGATTGTTATGCCCTGCAGTTAATTCCCTACTCGAATTTAGCAATGCACTCATTAGTGGAGTAGGCACTGACACCATTTGGTTTGTCGTTGTGGCTGGTGGATTACTGCGAGGTGCACCCTAGTATTGATTTTGTTGATAAGAAGACCATCCACCTTGACAGTTTTTATACACAGGCTTCAAAGGCATTGCTTGGTTCCACTTAAGAGTAGTTATATCATGTGCTATGGTTCACAACATCTCTTTGAGGTCACTCATTTCATCTGTGGAAGAATCTAATGTAGAAGCCACATTTTGTGAGCCTGCTACATATGTGTACATTGATTGGGCAGTTGCGGGTGCACTAGTTGACGCGACCTCTTGCGTGGAGATAGATATTTCAGGAAATAGAGGCATAATAGGTCCAAGAGACAATTTTTCACAATCTATTAAATGATTCTTGACTTTGATAATGGTGCCATAAGCATCTAGCAGAGTAGCTCCCCCCAAAGACTTGATCATCACAGAAATGTCAGAATTGATAGTCTTCAGATAAAATATAAATGCCAACTCCGGAGTCAGGTGTATGGTAACAGGGATCCTCTACCACTTCGAGTGAAATCAGGCATTAAATTCTATCAAAGCCTCCTAGGGGGCTCATTTTATGACAGATAGTTGATAATACAATGAAGAATGATCATCATTTGAGAACCTCTCATAGAATGAATCTTCGAGCTCATCCCAGGTGCAGATTGAATTAGGTATCAGTGTTCGATACAAATCTAGCACCTTGCCTTTAAAAGACATGGTGAGAAGCCTTAGGGCTACATTTTGTGCTATAATATCATGCACCAGACATACGTCTGCCACATCCTGCAAATGTTTTGTTGGCGTTCTTGAGTTGTCTCCAGTAAACTTGGTATAGCTTTCATGGCTGAAACCATGATAACGCCCAAGACAGCAGGCGCTACCGGGGCTACCAGGGGACTTCTAGCGTCACATGCTACATAGTTTCTATTGGCGGCCATCAACATTGTGAGAGGTAAGGGCATCAGGGATGGGACGGTTACCAGCTGATTTGTGACCTGGACTGTCCCTAGCGGAGGTACTAGTAAACTAGGGTCACCTACAGTTTGGGATCTAGTTACAGGCCAATGGCTCATACACCCTTCTAAGATGCAATTTCATTAAACTTAGTCCCACCAAGCATGCCAGAAAAAGAACAAACTGTTGATGCCAAAATTTGATGAGGTAACAGAGTCTTATGAGAAACTCAGTTTAAGGGGGACCTTTTGCGCTAAACTAAGTAACCTCCGGATTTTTAGAGAAGTCGGCTTCTTCTATAATGGGGTTTGGAAAGGGAAAAGGAAACAAATATAATAAAGTAAAGTCTAACCTAAGGCAATGTGCCAAGATTTAATGATGGCATGATAAATCATAGATTTAAGGGCCTGAATGGTATTGTTGTGTTCCAAAACATCAGAGACTTAAGATTATAGTATAGACAATTCATTTATTGACATAAAATATCGTTGCATACATTCTCACTGCCAAGAAGAGTCATTAGACATGATCTAGGTAAACAAACTTGCATCCAATATATATAGAAGTTCTCAAATGAAATATCAAGACAATATAAAGAACAGTTCACAGTTTGATCAAATAGCATGAAAAAACAAAAAGGTCAAACAATTGGCATAGTCTAAGAGTTTTTGCAATTAAAATAAAACAGTAATAAAGGCCTAGCGTCTTTTTACTAAAAATGTGTTTTTCCCCAGTTCCAGACCATTTCTCATCAATAGAGAAAGTATATATAGCAGGAAAACCTCCCACCACCTTGGAGAGCAGTAACATAAAAGATCTTGCAATCCCTTGCAATGATGCCATAAAAAAATATTCCCCAAAGCTGTTGCAAAAAAATAATTAGGAATTGAGCATCCGGTCATTCGAAGCTTAAGTGCATCTTCTGTAATGATGGCGGTGGTCCTAGCTAGGCCCGATCAGACAAGTGTCATCCCTTGCTACGAATGATTATGACAAGCAACAACCAATAGCATTTTTTGGTTCATCTAGTTCATCGCCTGCATAACAGATCTGTTGCTTAGGCACGTGGTAGTCTTTCACTGCCCACATGAACCTTTCTCCTATAACTGCAAAGGATTTGCAAAAATGCAACACATGTCGAATGGGCCGAGTACTTTATCACAATGGAGGGAACGTTTATCAGCTGGGTGCAAAAGACATGTGGCAGCATTTTGCTGCCCGTGGTTGCGATTTCATCTCTACGTTGAAGGATTTGTGAACATTCAACACGTAGCAAGTGCATATGGTAGTCAGCAACCATGGGGCCCACCAGCACCTTTTAGGAATGAGGGCTTTGTGGCATCATCTCGCAGCCTGATGAGGTGTCAAGGAAACAAGAAACAAAAGCATCCTGTAGCCACAACATGTGGAAGCATAGCGGAGTTTCCCGGGATCCGAAGGGAATGCCAATACTCAAAGTTGCGAAGAGTAGATGCATGGAGCGAAAGATCAAAACCTTGATAAAAGGATGAGCAGACTTGGCGATGCATAGGCCGGTGCATAGAAAAATAAACCCAAAGGGAGCTAGTTAAATATTTATTAACAGCTTCCCAAGTACAAAATCATATGTTTCAAACAAGGCATTCCTTTCAAGTCTTCAAGTCAATCTTCTAAGTTTGAAATTCCAAGCTTTAGGAATCTACATCCTTTGCAAGATCCTAGTATCCCTCAAGAACAACCTTCTTCAACATGTATACTTCCCCAAGAAACCCAACAAGACCTTTATAATCAACCCTCTTGTCCTATCACCATTCATCTTTGCAAAGATGGTCCCATTGTTTACCAAGATAGTTGGTTTAGTAAGCAACAAGAGAGGTATTTTGTTGTTGGTACACTTGCAAATAAGTTAAAAGAGGAAAAATTAGATTTGTTGTAAGGGAATGATGAGCATAATCAAGTAGGACAACAGGCTGAAGGAGAAATAAGAGGTATTAATTGTGAAGTTCTAACTGATTTATTTGAAGAACTCCCATTTTTTGTTGAAGGTGAGGAGAAGATGCCAATTCCTATGATAACAAATCAGTTGAGATGGCAAGACAATAAGCAAGAAAGAGGTGATGCAAAAGAAGTTTTAACATTCTCTTTTGATGAACTTCCTTGTTTTGTTGATGAGGATGAAAAGAGTATGCAAGTTGCAATGAAATCACAAGTGTAAGAGAATGTTTAAATTAATAATCAACATGATGAGAGGTTGGTTTGTAAGGAGGAAAACAAATACAACCTTGTTTTTCAAAGTATAGAATAAGTTGATACACACAAGGTTGTTGATCAAGTCAAATATGAAGTCAAAAGCAGTCCTCTTATGCAAAAAAGTAAAGGGGAGGTTGAGGAAGACATTCTTTGGGATGATTTGGAAACATTTTGTTCAAATATAGATGCCAAACCAGCACTAATGCAAGAAGAAAATCATCATGAGCAACAAGAAGAGAAGGAAACAATTTCTACATTTTTACCAAATTAGTCTCAAGAGGCGGTCTTTACAAATCAACATGATGATAAGACAACAAATCACAAGCAAAAAGGGGGTGGTGAAAAGGAAGATTCTACAGTTTGGTTTGATGGACTTCATTCTTTCTTTGAACAAGATGAATGCATACACATGTTGAAATCAATATCAACTTTGAGACAGCTAGAAGATACAAACAATCTTGATAGGGTGCTGGTACACCAAGAGAAAAATGAGGACAACGTTGTTTTGAAGAGTGTGAATGTTGATACACATGGGGAGAACAAGCTATAGATTGATGAAGAAATTTTCACTAGCATCATTGAAGAATTTTTCTCAAATCTAGATGCCAAACTAGAACTAATGCAAGAAAAAAATCATCATGAGCAGCATGAACTAGAGGAGAATGCAACCATGTTTCCATTTGAACTGCATGAACCAAAACAAGCCAATATGCATAATGTTGAACAATAAATTTAGGATAAAGAAGCCATTAGTGAGAGTTTGAAGTTTGTTACTTAAAGAGGGTGTCTTATCAAATATCTTGTTAGGATGGAAGCCAACATAGTATCACCAGTCATGCTTGCAGCCAAGCATAAAGTTACAATTAAAGATGAAGCTAAATTTAGAGTTGCAGTTGAAAGAGATTCAGTTAAACTCACTTATCTAGTACAAAACAATAGTGTGCATGGTCAACATGAAGTAGGTGAGCTTGTTTATGTTTTTCAAAAAGCATTGCAGTTGTTCATTGAGTTTCTACTTGTGTAACACATTTTTTGGGCTGCTCATGAACATGTAAAACATTGCAGGTTGTTAAGGAAAGGTTGCTATTTCACTCAACCAATTAATGGATATGTTTGAATACCTCCACTATTGGTTAGGGTAGGTTAGATTAGGCATATTTTCATTCCTCTAAGTGCCAATGCATAGTTATTTAGTTAGTTTTAGTCATGTTTTGAGTCTTCTTAGGTAGTTGAATAAGTTGTAGGGTGTCAAGTTCTTCCTTGAAGTGTTACAACAATATATGAGGTTTGATTTTTAGTATGTTTCAAGTTTCTTCATGAATCTTATGCCCAATGGATGATCTAAGGCAGCTGGTCACCAAGTTTAGCAAGCAAATTTTTTTGAGAGATCACCAAGAATGTTGCAAAATCCTTTATTTCAAGGCTTTCATTATAAATTTTTATCATAAGACATAATTTAGAGCTTGAAATCACTGATAATGAGTTTTAAAAGTATTGGTTAAATGATATCAAAAATAAAAATGAGAGAATGACAATGTGAAGGTTTGAAATTTAAAAGGTAAGCAAAATGAGAAAAGTAAAGATATTTGGCTAAGTCTTAGGTTAATGATAATAGGTTTCCACAATCCATATCATAAGTCTGTATAGCTTCTGGATTTGATTGTGTGCAACAATTTTTAGCATCAACGTTTCGGATCACACTACATGATCCATCATCAGGATGAGAGAGAGCAAGAGGAATCATTCCTCTTGCTCTCTCTCATCCTGATGATGGATCATGTAGTGTGATCCGAAATGTTGATGCTAAAAATTGTTGCACACAATCAAATCCAGAAGCTATACAGACTTAAGTCTTAGGTGCCAAAGTATGGAAAAAGGATATTTTTGTTTTCCTTCATGAAGACACACATTGCAAAGAATTAGGGTTTTCAATTTAGTTGTTTGATGGAGTCCAAAAAATCTCTTGCTATGGCATAAAACTAGAAGTTGGTTGTGTTAGGTCTAAAAAAGTAGGTTTTGAACCTTAAGAGGGTTCCAATCTCTTACTGTGTTTTTGGCCAATGAACAAATAAAATGTGATTGATAACCCCCTACTCTTTAGGCTCTGCTAAACCAAGGTGGGTGTACCTAAATGATAAGGAAAATTTGAATGTTTGGATATGATCTCTAATTTGGGCAATCTACACGCTATGGAATTTGGGCAATCTACACACTATGGAACATGGGTGTGAAGTAGATGCAAAGCTTACTAACTAGTTCCTAATGAAAGTATTTAAATAATCAAGAGTGTGAGTTGAATTTGTATAAAAATGTTCTAAAGTTGACCAGTGCCTAATCTATTGGGTGAATGGAGTTGATGGGTGAATTATGATGATGGAGACAAATTTGTAGGATAGGTGGATCTACTCCTCAGCTTAACTCTAACTGTTGGGCACTTTTAAATGTTTGCACCTTGTACAAATGTCCAGGTTAGTTAGCTATTATACTCTTCTTTATAAATCTCGGTGTTATCCCCCCAGATTACGTTGACAACATGAAAGAATTTTTATATCTTAATTTGAGGGAAACCAATCAGAACAACCACTTTAAAAGGATTTTAATCCTTGGTAGGAACCAATTAAAGTAAATTATTTGAAAGGGTTTTTAATTCACTCCAACCAAAAACCAATCAAGGCAACCACACAACAACAACAAAAGTGTCCTGACAAATTATATAAATTTGAATAACTCAACAAAACCACTTTGGAGACAACACAACAGTTGAACACTAACAATAAATTCACCAATTAAGAACAATCTTCTCCATTATCTTTCTTCAAAGGATGTACTTTAATAGAAAAAAATTTGCGATATGAAAATGGATGGATGGAATATGCTATACTAATGACCTACTACTACTAGTGGTGATGATAATGATGATATCCAAAATCAAGCCTTGGTTTCCCCTTTTATACGAGAAGCAACAAGCTACAAGCCTTTTACAAAATGAGGCAACATTTCAAAACTACACCTCTTCAATAACTTTTTGTTTGGTCAGCATAATTAAAGAAATATACAAATCTTAAGACATTTAGAGTTCATGAATCTGTTAATAATCATAGAAGGCTCGTGATCATTGATCTAAAAAATCCTTCATCTCCCTGATAGACATTGAAATGCTCGTCCTAGTGACCTACTCCTTGGAAGCCATAGACTTCTCCCCCACTGATATATTGTGAAGTCTAATGGCCATTTGTATTCTTGAATCCTTGGTATATTTGTGAGATGAAATTGCCACCGACTATCTAACAATGCCTTCACATTAGTAAAAAAATTCATATACCCAACATCAAAAGAAACTAATCCATCCATAATCAAATTGAGTCTATGAATATTGATGTCACTATCTTTCTGTATGTGAGTAATACATTTATGAACAACCTAACCAAACTCCCTTTTCCCCTCTTCAATATTTATAAGTTGGTCATCACCTTTTACTAATTCTGGTATGTACCATTGCTTTAGAGTATGGAAAGAATCTATTTGTGTCTTAACCCTTTTTTCCTTTCCCTATATATATTGAAATTCATTTATAATCATCTTGACTATTTTCTCAGCCACTTTCAACACTGCGGGAGCATCAATACTCCTTTGTAGAACTCTATACAATTTAAAAAAAGCGTGTTGTATAGGCTACCACTTTTTAAACAGGCATCCTAACACAAGCATATGTGCTTTCATTTGATCAACAAATTGTTGATGTAACTTGTAACTGTTATATACACTCTCCAATTTATCTATAACCAAATTTACTCAATGTTTAAGACTTTTTTGTATAACATCACAAATCTACTTTTTTACTTCCTCCTTGGCTTTATTTTTGGTCGTCTTCATTTCTTCCACTTCCTTCTTGACAGATTTTATTTGTTCAGTAGAAATATTTTGCACATCATCTACTAGAATACTCAGGGGCCCATATAGCATTATTTCTTTTCTCTATGAAGTTACTACTCCCCTTAACTGCTCTTTTAGTTTTACATTTTCCATGAACAACTTGTCAACTTCATCATTTATAATTTTTTGCTCCTTCTCATACTCTTTTAGTCTATCCTCCAATCCTTTAATAGTTCATGAGTAAACATGGTTGAATGCATAGTCATAGTGGTAGCTTCCAAAGGGTTTGTATCGTGTAATGTTCTTACCATAGCTAACCCTTTCATTTCTTGTATCACATCGAGTAGCTTTGGATTTTGTGTATTCTTCTACTTGATCCATATAGCTAGGGTCTCAATCTTGGGATTATATCTTGTACCACTCACCCCTTCATCAGAATCAAAATCTGCAACTAGCATAGGATCTTCTTGGGCTTATACTTGGTCAAGAAAAAACATTTTCTTCAATTTCAAACCGGGGAAAATGAGCATGTTACTTTTAAAAATCATCTCCCTAACCTTCTGAAGGCTAATGTCAATATCATCAATTCTCAATTCCCTGAAGGTTTGTGCCACCACCTAATCATTTTGGGATTCCTCAATTTCCATTTTATTTATCTCCATTCTTTCCTCAAATTCTTTCACCTTTATTTTTTTTTCCAAAAGTCCCTAAATTCTAGAGTTTTAATAAACTCATCATCTTCTATGAACCGCCTAGCTGCAACCTCCCTTTCATCTTCATGCATTTCTATATTTTCCTTTTCTTTATCATCCATCCTTTCTTCAGACATATGAGCACTAGTCTCATGGACCGGTTGATCAACCTCAACATCAACCTTTAATGATTGCAACACATTTGCAACTTCTTCAGTGTCTCCAACCCCTTCACTTTCTTCATAAGGGACCAATGGCTTAGTGCTTTCTATCTTTTGTCTTTTAGGAGGAAATTGCTCCATGGGAGACTCTAAGATTCTGTTTGGGGTGTGCTTTGCTATTATCTTACCATTGTGTACTTGAAGATATGCCTCCATTTTACCATATAAGTCTTCAAATTTGTCAATTATCAAATTTATTCTTCTGATAGGGTCGTTATCTTCAACAAAATAGCCTAGGAAATCTTTGTATTTTTGCTTCCTCTCTTCTTCAAGTTACCTCATATTTTCCCATTTTTTCTTTCTATGGAATACTTCTTGAAAAGTAAGGCAATTCCTTATCACATCTTCTTCATAGTCTACTTGGTGTGAAATTATTGACTTGGTGAGTAGGTTACGCTTTATGTGATTCATATGATTTTCAGGATAAAAAACTCTCCCTTTTCCAAAATCCAATTAATATCTTGTCTTTAAATAATATTGCAACTTTTCCAACGTGCTTGAACCTATAGACCAGTCTTCACACTTGGTTAGGTTTTGCAAAAATGTGCCCTTCTTTTGTTTGTGCATCACATCATTTTCCATCCAAATCATCTGCCACATAAACTCTAGAAATGCTAGTCTAAGAGGCACAAACTTTGGTAGTATGTGTGGAGCAATAGGGCACCCATAGACTCATTATTGTGACTTCAGGGAGAAAGAACTAATCACCAAAATTGTGTGTATGACCCCACTCCTATTTTAGGGCTAGAGGTCTCAATAGTTGTAGTATTTTAGTGGGAAGTCTTGGTATTGAGTAACCAAGAACTCATAGGATTTTGTGCACAAAATCTTCATAGAATATCACAAATCTTGTGTTTTTACATCGAATGTCCTAGATATAGCACCACTTTTGAACAGGTGTGGGATTCCCTTGCTCATCAATTCTAGCCAAGTCCATTCGTTTGGTCCATTTTTATTGATTCTAGTATAATATCAAATGACACAAAAGAGAATAGTATTTATAGGTAATGGGTGCTTTGTCTTCTATGACCTATGAAAATTTGTCATCCAATACCCTTACAAGATATGAAGCAAAGTCATATTCTATATTAGTTTCAGGATTCTAGATTCTCATGGCCATCATCATTAGGCTTATTGGCATTTTATCTTGAGAATCCATCCCAGTATTTTTCATAGAGAAAGATATGTATTTGCAAAATAGTATTGAAAGTATTCCACAGTGATTGGCTTAGTAATGGAGCGAGAAATGGGAATCATTTTGTTTCCAATACCTCTTTTCATGTATAGGGGAAGTTTGTCACTCCTGTAAGTTCTTCTCAACTTGGTGTATTCTTCCTCACTTTTTTGTAAGTTTATCTTAGTGAAGGCATGTTTATTCAAGTCAAAACACTCAATGATAGCTGCCTTGGTTACCTCTACTAACACTAAACCATTTAGAAACCTCACAATTTTAGTAGTAGGGTAGTAATGTTTAGTTAATATTATGATAAAATCCACATCAACAAATACATTTGGGACAATCAGTTTGGCCAAGTCTAGCACCCAGGGGTTTGACACTGGAACTTTCTCATTTATTTTAATGTAAAAATACCAAAATAAGTCCCACCCAGATTTAGGAATGAGGGCATCCCTACAGCCTTGTGTGATATCTATGAGGAATTTCTTATTACCTTCTTTGGTGGACCCTGGGAGTAAATCTAGGATGGACTGGTGGAGAGGCCTCTTTTTTATCTTTGGTTCTTCATCCTTAATTTCAATTTTACTTTTCTTTTCTTCTAGTTGTTTCTTTTTAAGTGGCATGATTCTACTCTTTTCGCTAAGACTTCAAAATGACAAAGCTTTGAAAAGAATTTGCACCAATCAATCTTCTTTAAATATTTATTTGTGCACTTACCTGGGTGTGATGCTTGTAGAGATCCTCCTCTGGTATCCTCAGCTCCCCACGTGCCAATGTATTACAAATGAGTGCATTAGTCAGGAAATGCTCTTGTTTTTTAATTGCACTTACATTTAGTCACATTGGCATTAATATCATCCCATTGTTTAATATTTTTCGTAATAAGCTTATACCTTGGATTTGATTATGCACCACTAGATTCGTGTGTCAAGGTGACTGATGTGATCTCCTATATTTATTATCGTAATATGTAATGAGGCCACAATAGGTCTCACCATACTACCGTTGCTACTTGTCACGATTACTGTGGTATGGTGGTGTCAAGTTTTATGCATTTTTACCTTTGTTGTTTTCTATCTTTATGATCATGAGACATCAGTGTACATACTGCCATGTCGTAGCTATATTATCCACCTTGTGCAGTATTATGGTGTCTACTTTTCTTGTTTTAATAGTTATTGCACTATCGCTTTGCTTGAAACTTCTTATTTCGGGGTGGCGGTGTGTACCACTTAACCGCACATGACAATTGACCCCTTGGCAGTATGGTGGTTTATGCTTTATTTCATGAGTTAGGAACTGCCAACCCACCTAGACTTCATTTTGTTGCTACAGTAATGAGGTAAAGGCATAGATTTTTTTATTAGAGATTTTTTAAAAGGATGAATGGATATATACAAAAGGAATATCAATTATTTTATGGATCTTGTCACACAAATTGTTGCATTTCATGTCAAAAAAAATGTAGAACCCAAAGGTAGTAAATATTTTGATGTAGGTGAAGTGTGGATGGGGAAATGGAGACCAGTGGCTACTAAGAGGAATTTTTTTAGCTCTGACAGGTTGCACCAGTAATCATCCACGTTGCATGGATTCATGAGGATATAAGGGCACACTGAGAGTTTGTTGCTAGGTATTCATGTCTTCACTTAAAACGTGTGCTCATTCTGGGTTGTATTATGGATCTTTGTGACTAGATATTTTCTAAAAGAAACTTGTTTTGTTGCTTTTCTTCTTCCTTCACGTGGCCACTACATTATGTATGAGAAACTCTTCATATTTTAATATCATTCCATAGCTAGCATGGTGTCTTTGTACTTGACTCTCACTAGTTATAAGGTTGTTGTGACACAGTTTTGTGTTATGATGTTGATCTATTTCTTGATGTTGAATGTAATCTTTCTGCATCTATCATGGCATTTTTGAGATAATAGTTGCTAGGATAAATTTTGCATGACTGGAACGAAGGAAAGATACCCTATTACACATAAAAGTTTCCATATACACTATGAAATAGTAAGCACACAATGATAAGCAAACAAGGCATGTGATAGAGAAAATGTTAGTATAGATTGTTGAAATTTGATGATTGTTTCTATTTAAGTCTTAAATACTTCTTTTTGATAGGGTTCTAGTTTTGAACATATCTCTAGGTTTATAGTGGTTACCATGGGGTTCACTATGGGAGTATTGTTATGATTTTGTAGTGAGATAGTTGTTATAGATGGACTATTTTTGTGCAAGGAACAATTTCTACAAGAGAAGAGGGTCAGAACCAATATAGAGCAGTCATAGATTGTGAAAATGATTGATTCTTATGGCACATTCTCTTGAAATTTTCAAGGAAGAACTTGAAGGAAAGTCATGCAAATGTAAAATAATAGTAATAGTCAAGAAACATGCTTTCAAAAGAGAAATTCTTGCTAAAAAACCTAGGGACATAAAGAAAAATGTCTTATGATACTGGAAGTACTGAAATACTTAAGTACAAAAGGAAAAATGCAAAGACATCTAAGAATTTTGAACTCTAGTTGACAGAGATAATGTGGAATGAGTCTCAATGAGGAAAATTATCAATGTGAGAATAAAAGAGCTCTAATTACAATAGATGGAGATGTTATTCTTGCATTTGAGTGAGAAATAACAATATGCAAACACAAAAGGTAGAATGTGTGCATTTGACAGCCATCATGCAAAGATAAATTTAAAAGTCATCTTTCCATTGGTAAAGATAGTAATATGCATCTTCAATACATCTCAATGAATAGTGAGCTTGGAAATAGGGTCATTCCAATCATTGCAACGAAGGACACACTGCTACTGCAAAAGGACCAGTTCCCTACAGGTTGTGGCAACTACCATGAAGCAACAAATGAAGTATTATGAGGTAAATGAAAGGGACTGTGATACTAGATCAGCATAAGGCCAATATCAATTTCCTTTACATGAGAAATCCTTCCAAGACCCTGAGTTGAATATGAGTAAAACTATCCACAAAGGTGAGACTGTTCAACATAATTATGCCAAGGGAGGTAGATGGTTTGGTATATGTCAAATTGTCAAGCAAACTTGAATAGGACAATAGTGGAGTAAATCCATAGGATTAGACTCAAAGGATAACACAGTTGTAGCACATGATTCCTTTAGCAACATTCTTCCCCCTCATCTGGTCATTATTTGGTATGGTTTCTTGGAGGCTTCATCTTTCATACTTGAATATGGTCATTTGTGAAGAAGTTTGTAAACGTGGCAGATCATATATATAAACTAAGCAATTCATAGGGGTTGGGGTGAAAGCAAAAAAAATATCATGATCAAAGGGACTCATCTCAAGTGTTATGAAGTCTTTTCATAGAGGAGTACATGGAGCAGTGTTTTCAGATGTTGCATTGTATATGACAATCTATGGTTATGTAATGGTCTAACAACAATACAAGACTTCATAAGTGACTATTATTTTCATCATGTTCAAACACTGCTAAGGATATAGTCATACTATTTTTCCATATAAATGGCATGATGACAAGGCAACACTTTGAATTTGTTACAGGTATGACAATCATGGCATCCTTAAGGTAAGATTTTGTGATATTGATAGTGGAATAACCTATGCAAAAAGGTTTTTAATAAGCAAGTAAGAGCTTGAGGAAGAGATAGAGATAGCTACAGGTAATTATATGCTATGAACAATGATGTCATTAGGGTCATAAAATGGTGAATTCATTTTCTCATAAAGTGAGTTATGAATCCTATCTACTGTCAATCCTTTGCCAAACAATGAAGGCTTGGTCTAAACTCTATCAAGGATTATTGAATGTTCTAAATACTTGCAAAGCATTTGTGATCTTTTTTAAGAGGTCAACACCCTGAAAGTGGAAATGTATGGAAGTCATCATGAGTATCCATGATAATCAATAGATAAAAGGATACACCTTAGTGTGAGCAACTACATTGATGAAAAATGCTATTTCATCAATATCAATGGTTAGAAAAGGTGATGCCACTGAGTTGTTTGGGAGAATAAACATGACCTAAGACCTTATAAGGAAATCAATATTACAAATCTTTTCAAAGGTACTGATACAACAGAGATAGTCAGGCAGAATAAGGTCTATACAAGATTCTAAATTTATTTTGCAGTATAGTGTTTTTATAATAGACATGGAATTAGCATGTACATCTCTAGAGAATATAGGGAGTAGTGGGAAGAGAAAGGATTGTCATAATAGAGAAATAGGGTAGGGTCAATCATTTCTAAGAGATCAATTGAAGACAATCATGGTCAAATAATGGGGAACAAAATTAGTGTTATGAGACAACTTGCAGTGATTAAGCTCACTGAAATCCTAAGAGAACTAGACTGCGATTTCTTGTGTGTGTAGTGATCTTTAAACCAAAAACAAGGATGTGATAGATGTAGTGACTGTAGAAAAGAAGCTTAGTATGGATTTTAATCTTCAAATTACAATGTTACAAAACCAATCATAGATGAGATATTGATGAGGAATAGGTGTCAAATCTGGCCCTTAGAGTTATCCTACACCCTCATGGAATAGTGATTACTTCAAAGATATTTAAGATAACATCCTTTTTAGTTTTCTAATGACACTTTTAAAATATTAAAAAGTAGCTAAACAAGATTTATGATCAGTTATGAGTAGTTCCAAGCATCTAGGGAAAGTTGGTGAGGTGTGCAGCAGCTGGAGAAGATATAGGAGGGCATTTATGACTCATTTGAACCTTTTTTAGAGCATATAGGAGTGTTTTAGGTGTTTTTATGATAGAAGAGGTCAAGGAAGGACCTTTTCAGCACTCCAACACCTTTTTGGAGCTTGTTAAGGGGTTGCAAAGTAGGGGTTATTATTTTGGATGACCAAAGGAGATTGACTCAACAAAATGAAGTGAAGACTTCCTCAACACATGTGTAGTGCCCCTCCATGACTCACCCTATCTCTATGCCAATTTGGTTGGTTAGTATTGTCAGTATTATTTGGTATTTGGTTTATTTGATTTAAAATTGTTTGATTGTTGCTTGTGGATTACTTATTGCATTAAAATAAAGTTATTAGAGTTAGAAGTATTTTGATAATTAAAATAGATGTTTTTATATGATTGTGGTTTCGATAAAATAAAATATTATTAATGTCTTTATCAAGTTTAAATAAATTAAAATTATGATTAATAAACAAATATAAAATAAATACGTTAATTAAAGTATGGTGCAAATAGTATTAAGAGGTAAAGTTAAAATTAATAAATAAAATATTATTGTTGCCTTAATTTGGTTTAGGTAAGTTAAAATTAATAAATTAAATATTTTAAAAGTGGATTTATTGTGTGCAATTAAATAAAGATATTTTATTAAGAAACATTATGAGGAATGGAGTAAAATAGTAGTGGGAAAATAAAATAAAATAAATTAATTAATGAAAGTAAAAAAATGTTGCATGTAAGCAACAAATTGTAGAGTGGAGAATAAATTAGTTAAATTGCTAAAAGAAAGGGGGCTTTTGGGGGAATTTTCTAAAAAAAAAATTCTTGTTTCTTCTTTTTGTGAATGCTTTCTTGTTTTGAGAGGTCTTCTAGTTTCTTATTTTTCTTGGAGATTTAGAATTGGGTTCTGTAGAGATTGTTGGGCTTTTGAAGTGTGTGTTGGAGCTGCAAGTTAGGATTAAGGAGCTTGGAATCATTCCTCAACTCAACCAATTGATTTAAACCAGGTTTCATTCCTTGTGAATTCTTTCTCCATTTCTAAAACAACTTGAATGCTTTTACTGTCTTGAAATAAAAAATTTCTTAGTTTATTTAGTTTCCAAATTGAAAACAAGTAGTAACGACATCTTCTGTAAATTTATCAAATAAATCACTTGTGCTTGCTTTGTACTCAATGCATTCGATCTTTTAATTACCTCCACCTACTAAATGCAATTGTTTGAAGATCTTTTACCTCTTTCAATGATACATTTTGTATGAACCTATAGTTTTGTTACCCACAGAAAAATATTTTGTTGGGAAATTTCATAAACCATCTCAATATTTAGTTTGTGCACCTATGTCATGTTGGTATCGTTTCCTTCTATTTTGGCGGCCTTCTAAGGCATTCTTGTTCTTCTATAGATGCCTTTGTTGTCTATATTCTTTTTATCTGAGGCTTTATTGATACTCTCGAATGTGTATTCCTTTTTGTAGCTTATAGAATATGTTTTCATTTTTATTTTATTGTAGTATACACTGGGTGAGTATATCATAATTGGTACCCATATTATGGTTTGTTGCTAAAGACATTATGACCTTGAAATTCATTTGATGGAGTTGTATTTGCGATTGGACAGTTGATGCCCTATTTTGTAAAGTAAATATTGTATGAATTTGTTGTGTATGTATTTTGATGAATCCATTGACATTTGTTATTTGCTGCATGTATTTGCTTGAAGTTCCAATGAATTCATTGTTTTTTTGTTATTTGAGGTTGGTGTTTTGCTATTTTATGAGATATTTTTCCTTGCATGCCATTCAAACCCTGCAGCCGCACAAAATCTCCTTTGTCACAATTAAATCATGCAAGTTTATATCGAGATGTGATTACACGAGAGGACTCAAATACTTTTCTCCCTGTATGATATTTGTTTGAGTATGTTACAAACATTTGGTAAACTATTATGTTGTCCTTTATTGCAAGCTTCATCGTTCCTTGTTCTTATTGTTTTCACTCTCACTTTAGGTTCTTATCTTTAGGAATATCGGCTATTATTTATGCTATGGCTTTATCTGTAGTGTTCAGTGTATGATTTATAACATTACAAGAGAGAATCAAAGCCTTGCATGGCCCAATCTCTGCATTGGCTAAGTTGTATGAATGATTTAAGTGAAAACAAGCCACAGTATAAGCCTCTCTCAAGCATTTGTTAACTATATTGTATTAACCAAAGCTAGATAAATCTTTCGCCGCCGCCATTGAATTGTAAGACAACTACAGATAGGCCATGTTTTAGGTGAAACTCTCACCATACATTAATCCATACTTCTGCTTATAGATTTTGATAGTTATAGGATGAACATACCTTGTAGTTGATATTGGATACTTAGTATTCACTTTGTCTATGTCACCAGAATGTAACTAATTGGCATTTGATGGATGTTTGGTTCAGCTTATATATATATATATATATATATTATAAGTCTAAAATTTACTTTTTGTATTTAAAAACGTAATGTTGCTTTGATAATATAAAGGCATATGTATATAGAAATATAAATATGTATATATCTATCTATCTATATATGCTGAAATATATATATATGTATTTATGTGTATGTGGTACGTAGGTATTTATATGCATGAAGGTATACATATTGAGAGATCAATAAAATAACATTGTTGCTTTAATTATTAGTTGATCATGTCAGAAAATTAATGAAACAAAAGAGAATTGAGATATGGAATGATTGGGGTAATTGTATAAATGGAAATAGGTTATCTTTCGATTAAGATGAATATTTAGCAAACATGAAATGCATGCACTGTAAAACCATTTTGGATCCTATGTTTCTATTATTGGTTCAAGTTGCTTGTATGAAGTAAAGTGAATGGTTGTTGATTTGGGGATGATTGTGGGATATTGTACAAATTTTTTAGTCATTATGTGGGAAGATATTAGATTTCTTCCAGAGGTTAAGGGGAATTTTTCTACTTGATGGATTCTATGATTATTCTTTTTGAGATGGTTGTTTATGTATTGAATGAGTTCATGAGGGTCATTAGCCTTGCACAGAATATTCATCACTTTGATTGGGATTTGTGTGTAGGATGGTTTAAGCCTCACCTTTTTGTGCATGTTCTTGAGGTTTTGTGATTTGTGCAGGTTGGTTTTTCCCTGTTGATTTTATTGGGTCTCCTAGCTGCTAGTAGGGGGAGTGGATTTCAATGGGGGCAAGCACACAAAGTGGCACCAGGGTAACCCATGTGGGAGTTTATTAACATAGTGATAACTTAAAATAAATTAGGGGGTTGGGTAGTATACACATTAATCAAGATAATGCCTCACTCAGAGCTCAAGTGCTCTTTTAGGCTTGGGATGAGTGGGAAGGCCTGGAATGGCAAAGATAAATTGCCTTGTACTCTTGAAAGGTATGTCGATCCCGCATGAGTTTGTATGGGGGTTGATGATTTGGTAGAGGTTTCTAAGGTAACTCAGGATGGGGTCCGATAGCCTAGGAAGATATGCCAGGGTAACCCATAGCAAGCTATGTGATGACACTCCTCCTTACTGCAACCTAGTATTCCCTTGCCTCATGTCTCCCTTTGATTTTTGTGTGCCTCTGGAAGCAGTGTCACTATTATGTAATGTTATGTTGTACCTTTCATTTTAGAATCCTATATATTCTTCTTATGTCAGTTGGTTGTCACCTTTTTTTCATTGTGGTGGTGGGACCTTATTTCTATCTCCTAGCATGGGGGTGGACCTTTGGGTTCCACATGGTCAGGTGGATTGTTCTTTTTACTCCATTAGGTCCCCTCGTTGTTGATTGCGTTCATGGTGACTACTCTTGGTGATGTGGACTTCTACACT
The DNA here is from genome assembly GCA_007258455.2 of Sequoia sempervirens. Taxonomy (NCBI): domain Eukaryota; kingdom Viridiplantae; phylum Streptophyta; class Pinopsida; order Cupressales; family Cupressaceae; genus Sequoia; species Sequoia sempervirens. The sequence goes on from VDFB02205732.1 coordinate 124,149, forward strand.
TGTTCCAACTCGAGTGGACTATCTCTCATGTACTTGTATTGAACTATAATCAGAATATCATATTTTTGATGTGCTCTCCTCATATGTATTCAAGAAAACCTTGTTGTACTATTTGTAATGTTTTAATTAATTTTTGAACTCTCTCTCTTGTAACAAATAATGTAAATGTTGTGTCTTGCATATGTTATTTAATTGTAATGATCATGAATGTTGCAATATTGTTAATATGATATGGATGATTCATATTGATAAATCATTTAAAAGTGATGGATTAATGCACTTTATATTGTTAGATAAATTATAGTTTAATAAGATGATTCATAATTCTTGTTAGTTTGGTTAATGGGATTCTAGTAGCGTAGTCATGGAACCTTAGAGGACATATAAGTGTTTTCATGGCTGAAAGTATTTTTAAGAGTGCACTTATTCTGATGGATGTCAACATGGGCTGAGAGGTACTCAAGATTTGATATCTTGAGGAGTGACTTCTAAGGTCTGGGTATCTTGAGAAGTCACTTCTAAGATATCATATCTTGGGGAGCTTCTTAGTGCAACAAGGATACCTAAGTACGGATCAAGAAGGTGGATCACTGTCTTGTTGTAATTATTGTATCATCTACAATCTTTAGTACGTTGCACTTCAAAAAAAAATAAATCCATTTTTTATGTGTTGTAGTGTGTTGTCCTCTAGGGTTTCATGGTGTGGTGTTACAACATGTTCCTATTCTTTTGTAGGATATTGAACAACATAAGCTTTTGGCATGTATTGTAACTAGTTTTTTAAGTTCTTTCAAGCTGATACAGTAGATGTATCTCACTTTCAAACTTGTACAACTATGTAAGCACCTCTTTTATCAATAAAATTCAGTGTTTTTCCTTCTCAATGACTATTTCATTATGTGTATATGAATGATTGATACTTATTTCTATGATTTTATGTATAAATCCTCAAGTTTTTGTCTTATTTCAACACCTTTAAGCAAAAAGCATGTCTTATATAGGTCATAAGTTATGTTATTGATGTTTACACTTTTTATTTGTGAAAGATATATCTGGTCTTCCTTCTAAAGTTGTAAACATATCAACTTTCTTATGAAATACTCATGTATAAGCATGTTAAACAATTGAAGTGTGTGAATTTTAGCTGGGTATTTGGGAAATTGTGTGTTAAAATGGTAGAATAGGTTTGAAAACCTTTTTGGTGCATCACCTTAGGAAAAAGTAGGTTTATTTTCATGTTTCCTTCTCTCTTTTCCTCAGCAAAGCATTAGCATAGGTCTAATTAGGTGAAGTTCCAAGGGAGCCAACCCTCTTTGGAGGTTCCTTTTCACTGTAGGTGACCCAAAAACCTAGAAAGGATCCCATGTTTCACCAATAAGCTAAGTTTTGCAACTTAGCAAGGGAGCAATATTGAGTGATAACATTACCCTTAGGAAACCCTAGCATGCCAAAATTAATATGAACAAAGAGAATAAATATAGAGGAAATAAAAATAATGTGTTTAAACTTAACATTGATAACATAAATTACCCATATGCACTAATTGAAACTCGATGTAAAGCATTGAAACAAAAATGAACATTTCATACATGATGTTTGTATGTTTCAAGTGTCATGAAAAATATTTCAAGTGTTCAAATAGAGAAAGCAATGTTTCCAATCCAAAATACAACAATTCTAGACATACACAAACATGACCAAATTCAAGAGAAAATGTCATCAAGTTTTAGAAGAAGGGTCCCCAGTTTTGGAAGAATTGGGGCATTTTGTAGTGGCCACAATAGGAATATTCTATTTTTTTATTTTATTCTTTACCTTATGGGTCCATTCCTTACTATTTTGAATTGACCAAATCTTTTCTTAATCATTTTTTCAAGAATATAAATTTTAAGAATATTGAATTATTTTGTTTGACTGTGCACAAGGGTTTAAAGAGGAATTAATTATTATGTGATTATATTTTAATATTTATTTTTTAATATTAGACATCAACTTCTTGATGATAAGTTAAAAAGTATTTTTGTCTTACATTTTTTCTTGCCAATTAAGGATGTATGCATTTAAAAAATTATTATTCCTTGATATATTTATGTGTTCATGTAAAATATATGGAATTATTTTTTTTTGCTTTCAATAAATAATTCTTCTTATATATCTAATATAATGTGATTGTGATTTGTACCGTCATAAGGGGGGAAACAAGAGGTGTTCAAAACAAGTCTTTTATTTTCTGTCCTTTTGGGTTTATTCTTATTTTAATTTCAAATGATGAAATTAAGACAATAATGACTATTCAAAATATTCATTTATTTATTTATTATATTTTCAATAGACATTGAGATTGTTCATTAAAATAGATAGACCAATAATAACACCTAAAGGTGCTACTAAACTGTTGAGAGACACCAATCTATAAAGTATGTTTAATAATGTCACAAATATTATCAAAACATTTAAAATACAAGACTATAAGATAAGGCATTTATAATAATGATAAGTAGGTTCAGAATCAAGCAAGAGTTCTCTCAACATTAAGTTGTGTGAATATTACAATTAATGCATGAATGATTGATCTAATGGCAACCAAATCTACTAAGAAAATAATATAAAATAAACTGCGTAAAAAATGTAACTATATATGAAATGCATCATTTTTTTGAAAACATCTAACACTTGTAAAAGCCAATCTATCTTCAAATTTTTTTAGCTTAATAAAGTGCATTTCCCTAGATCCAAAAAAATAGCTAATCAAATTCCTGTGAAATGACAATATTGTCATTCAAGTGAAATCCATCTATATTCACTCATTTAGATGATTAATTCAATCAATACCCAGTTTGAAAAGATCGCATCTAATATATGATTATAATTGATTTAAAAAAAAATCCAAATCTTTGAAAATGAAAAAATAAATAAACCTAGTTTGAAAAAGATCCCAAGCTTGTGAGGATGGATTCAAGTCTTAATATACAATGAATTTTTAGGTTCTTATTTTACTATTCTCAAAATCAGAAAATTATTGTGTAGTGTAGGAAAATGTATCCCTTTACATTTTCACTTTGTTTGGGCCCTCCTAATTAAAATGGACTTAATAATTCCTTAATTAAGTGTTGTTAAATGTATTTATTTACATTTTCACACTTGATTGGGCCCTCTTAATTAAATTGAGTTTAATTATTCCTTAATAAGCCCTATTATGCATTTACAAGCCTAATTAATTGTAATTTCCTAAGGGGAAACCTGATAATAGTTAATGCCTAAACATAACACTTCACATTGAGTAATGTGTATTCTAGGTTAGGTGCATGAGACCCATTCACCCATGGGAAAATGGGTCCTCCCTAAGCTCTGAAACCAATTTTTAATTTATGTTTTGGTGGGATTTGAATGTCTCTAAATTCAAATTTTGAATGTTAGCTTGTAATGTTTAATTTTTTAGGAAATTAAGGATAAGTACCTATAAATACAAGGTTATTTCATAATTTCAAGTCCTATATTTCAAGTGTATGCATTCCTAAGAAAATTTTACTGGATCAAGAGAATTCAAGAGAAGAATTATTAGTTTTATTGTTGCAATCAAGATCCAATCATCATGTCAAAGTCTTCTTGCATCATACATATTATTTGAGCTAACATTATGATGTAGGTTTCATGATTAAGTGAAGCATTCAAAGCACTATTTCAAGCAAGATTCAAGTATCAAGATCCACATACATTGAAGCCATTTCATGCAAGTTGTGAACCTCCATTATCAAGGTTCATTAAGGGTTTGTTGAGTAACATATATTTTTTCATTGTTCATTCCCTCTTTCATGTTTCATTATTTCAATTCAAGGTTTAATTACCAAAACGGGGCTTGACCAAGGCAAACCCCATTCACCAAAAACAAACATTTTTCTCTTTTGTGTTTGTGTTTGCAAGTTCAAGTTGAAGAAATATTGAAGACCTCTTGAAGAGAAAAATTGGAAAAGTTGTCAAAGTTACAAAATTTGTCAACATTGTTGTCATCTCACGAAAACTTAGTGGAAGTGTAAGAATGAGATAAACAAATTAAGTATGCATCTACACTTCTAAATAAGACATTGTATCTAATATTCAAGAGATTTAAGCTAATTTAAACTAAGAATCTTCAGAAATCTGTCCTATTGCTCTCTAACTCTAAAGATTTATTTAATCAACTTGCTCTCAGATTTTAATAAGCTAATTGATTGCTAAAATGACACTTAGAGAATGAGAATTAAACTATTATGATTCCTAAATGCAGCTAAGATGATTCTATAGCAAAACTTATGAGAAAGAAACTACTATAAACAGCCATGATTGATGAATTAAAATGCTTGATGAATGTTGGATGAATGCTTCTATTTGCTTGAATGCTTGAATGCTTGAATGCCTGGAAAACCTATAGAGTAAGATTGCACAAGTTAGGATCCTTTTCCTCTAGCCAGAAACCTGTATTTATAGATTTCACGGCACACATTTTTAAAGGGATAACACAGCAGAGGTTGAGATTCAATCTGGAGAATTGAATGGTATGAGATAAGAAGGTGGAGCTGATCATGGAGGATTGTTCCTCCCCATGAAAACACTAGGCAAGATGGGAGGAAAGAAGATTGAGAGGATTTCCTGCAAGTTTGTCCCCGAAGCTCTTCCCGTGAATGACAATTGAATTAATTAGATTTGAAAAATCTAATTTTATTTGTGAGTGAATAGAGGTAAATGATTTATGCATTTATTTAAATAATTTTCGTTTATTTAAATTTAGCAAAAGAGGAATAAATAATTTAATAAAACAAACTATAGAAGTTGTTTATTAAATTAAAATAAAAGGAATATGATAATTAAATTAAAGATTCTAGGATATCTTTATTTAATTAAGAAGAAATGTGATGAGGTAATTAAATAACACAAATTATTGAAGTTATGTATTTAATTTAAGATAGAATTAATGGATAAAGTATAGAAGAAATAATAATGATAATAATTAAATAAAACAAAGTTTTTAATTTTGTTTATTTAATTAAGAGAGAAATAATATGATAAAACAGAAGAATTAATAATGAACTTAATATAAATAAATATTTCTATTTATTTTAAGCAGATGAATTTAAGATTAATTAATCAAATAAGTCGTATTTAATTAATTAGATTCCGACCATTTTTAGGTGTCTACATTTTGCACCTCTTTGAAGTGATGTGTTTACGCATTGCTTCAAAGAAAATTTTGCAGCTCAGTGACGAAAAGTTTGAAATATGCCCCAGATTTTCCCCAGATGTTGAATTTCGAAATGATAATGATATATGCCCCCTCGGGAGATAAATTGATGAATTTTGATTTTTTTTATGATTTTTCAAATTTTTTGAATTTTTATGATGATTTGATGATTTGATGAAGAAACAATTTATCTCCCAACAAAATTGTCCAAAAACTGCCCCTGCGATAGATAAGAATTAATTCCCCAGAAAGAAAAATAAATAAATCCTATGAAAATCCCAAAAAAACAACCTATAAAAGGTCAAAAGGTCATTTTCAAAAGTCATTTGTGCATTTGACTTAGAAAGAAATTGTGATAGAGACCTTTAGAGTGCTAGGAGCAGCAGGATGTCGATCCCCTACCACACCCACCGACTCGAGCGTGTGCGATGTCACCAGCGTTCGGACGACTATGGACCTCCGGTACGTACCCCAAAGCCTCCTCGTAATTCGTGCTTGTACCTTTTTGTTCATTTTTTCACTTTTTTTATACCATTTTAGCGCCCGACCGGCGCGGAATAGCACGTCGGTCATCTGTTTTAGCGCATGAGAGTTTTAGCTTGTCAGCATAATTCCGTAGCACGTCACTAGGATAGTGTAGCGCATCAAAAATTTTAGCGTGTTAGGTAGGTTCTGCAGCGCGTCGCTAGGATAGTGTAGCGTGTTAGGTAGGTTCTGTAGCGCGCCATAGGACTGTTTTAGTGCCCCACCAGAAATAGCACCCCCGAGCTCTGTTATAGCGCACTGACAAGATAGCATAGCGCCCCAGTATTTTTAGCACATGGAAAAATAGATTGATGAAAAATTGTGACTCTTAATTTTTATTTCATCGATTTGTTATTCACTCCATCCATTTTAGTTTGATCTGACTAAATAAATGGTAAACGATCTCATGATAAGTGAGATCCATTGATTGATTGATAACAATTATCCTCATGATAGGCAAGGAATAATTTGAAAATTTGATGAAATGAACTTTGATTGATAGATGAGGGTTCACTTTTGATAAATTGATCATATGATAGATAAACACATTTTTAGAATTTGATGACCTCATGATAGGTGAGGTTTTAAAACATTTTTACTGTAAGATCTGATCATTAGTTTATATAGAGTAAAATGATGTTTGATATTCTAATGATAATGTATTGATTTGTAAAAATGTGTCTTTTGATATCAAGAGGATTTAGATGTTATTCAGGTGCGAGAGTAGTTCCCCTGGCCCTTAGATATGATTCCACGTCTTTCATAGGATGAGAGACAACATATTATTGATTATGGTTTAGCTTCGATGTTGGACATGCCCCAGATTAGACTTAATCAGGGTCTACTCACAACATTGGCAAAGCAGTGGCATAGTGACCACAACACTTTTCATTTACCTACCGGCAAGATGACTGTGACGCCAGAGGATGTATGGCGTATCCTTCAGATTCCTTTTGTTGGTGAGATTGTTGTGCATGATTCAGAGGAGCAGGGTGGGATAGAGTCTATTCAAAGAGTCTTTCAGGATCCTCATATTGTGGGAGTTTGGATCCCCTGGGTAGAGATGTATCATTCATATGCTCCACTTCCTTCAATTTTGGCAGGCTTTATTGGTGGATTCCTTTGTCTTGATAAGAGGTCAAAGGGTCTATTGCTTGGATGGGGTCGGGTATTAGAGGGTATGATGGTACATAGGATGAGATATGCTTGGGGCATGTGTATGCTTGCTTAGTTATATCATGATTTACACTGGATTGTGTACCTAGGAGGTAGTAGTTTATCAACAGGAGCTACACTTTTTTAAGTACGGGCATGGGAGCATATTATTGTCATGTGTCTTGAGCCGGTGTTATCAAGACTAGCGATGAGACCCTATGTGTTCCGTTACAGAGGCAGACCTACCCAGCATATGATGGGTAAGCTAGATTATTGGAGACAGGTTCTTGATGATGTGGAGACAGTGACCTGGCATCCCTATTTAGATTGTGATGACTGGTATGAGGATGATATCGAGTTGGGATATTTGGCCGACTTGATGTATTTGATTGGGAAGAGCTCCAATATTTTGGAGCGATTCTTGTTCCATCGTGTCTACAGGTAGTATGGGATTGTTCAGTGTATGCCACAGGGAGTAGCTCATTATGGACGACGCCGGGTAGATGCTAGTGATTGGGGTCCATGCTTACCTTATGAGGGACTTATTGAGGGTTATCGTGCACTTCAGCCATTAGCATGGGATATACGGCGAGATATTGTAGAGGCACTCGTTACTCCCAACTATGGACATTATCTAGCTCTACACCCACCTCCTCATATTACCATTCCAGATGAGCCAGCACCAGCAGCTGCAGGGGGTGGTCACGGTGGTCACAGACGAAGGAGAGAGGAAGATGTAGATATTGATGTGGAGGGTAGTGATGAGAGTGACAGTGATGATAGTGGTGATGATGACAATGATGATGACAGTGATGATGATAGTGGAGATGGGGGGAGACCGAGCATAGCAAGTACTTCAGAGCCATCGACTAGTGCACCTCATAAGAGGCAGGTAGTTGCTCCCTCTCTAGTAGAGCGATCAGAGGTTGCTGGTTTGTGCGTTGAGATTTTGACATTATAGGGACAACTAGCACAGGCGTAGGGATTAGTAGCAAAAACTCAGGGATTAGTAGCACAGACTCAAGCCCAGATGCAGGAACAGCTAGCTACTACACAGACATAGATTACCTCTCTGATTGGTGAGAGAGATGAGGCCAGACAGGTAGTAGAGTGAGCACAGGCTCAGCTAGCAGGTGTACGAGCATAGTTGACCACTGCGCAGGCACAGATTACAGCTCTGACTGCAAAGCGAGATACTGTCAGACAGGTAGTAGAGACAGCATAGGCTACCATAAAGAGATTGCAAAGAGTGGCTGATGGGACCTCTATGGTAGATTACATGCCAGAGGCTATGCGGGCAGGTGCAGAGATTGAGTTCTACAGGAGCCGCTACCATGAGATTTTCCCCCTAGAGCAGAGAGTCAGTTATGCCCAGTCCCGCTCAGAGAGGACTCATTCGAGGACAATGAGCAGAGGTGTGACACAGCCTCTCGAGAGAGTGCCAAGAGATCCGAGAGATCCTGGGATAGCTGGTGGTGGTGGTGGTGATATTGGTGTGAGACCTGCTCCTTCTGGTGCGAGTACCACTTGAGATCATGTGTGCACCCTTCGAGAGATATATACAGCCATTTTTGATATGATGTTATCTTCATTCTTTTCAGACTTCATTGTATACTTGACACTTGATGAGATATATATGATGTGCAGCAGTTTGATTGATCTATGATGTGTTCTACATGATTTATGTGATGGATGCATTTTAATTTTTTATGTTTTATGATGATTTATTATACTAGATTGGATAGATGCATTGATGATGATGTGATATGATATTGATGATGTATGTATTTTCTTAATGAAATGCAATGTATAATATATAAAATGAGATGTAAATGAATGATGTATGGATGAAATGCAATGCATGATATATAAAATGAGATGTAAATGAATGATGTATGGATGAAATGCAATGTATGATATATAAAATGAGGTGTAAATGAATGATGTATGGGTGAAATGCAATGGTATGATATAAAAAATGAGATGTAAATGAATGATGTATGGATGAAATGCAATGGTATGATATATAAAATGAGATGTAAATGAATGATGTATGGATGAAATGCAATGTATGATATATAAAATGAGATGTAAAATTCCTTCTATATGTATGCAATGAATGATGATTTTGCAACTACATGATAATGACAATGTGATGAGATGTAAATGAATGATGAAACATAACGTGTATATGATATCATGAAATGAGATGTTTATTGTGAAATTTATGATGAGATGAAGAAATTATTTTATATGCATGCCATTATGAAAATTGTATGTGTCAAGTATACTCAATCTTTAATAAGAAAAGATAACATTATTTGTAAATGAATCTTTGCAACTTGTGTAACCAATACTCTGCAGATGTACTATTATGAATGCAATCTATTTTTACCATGCAAACCTATTTTATCAATGCAAACCTAAGTGTCATTTCAACAATATTTTTATTTTGCTTTGTATCATCACTGAGCTTTTAAAATGTTGAAAGCGAATACAAGCATCAATGATATGAGATAGACCAATGATGACCTGAGTATTTCTTTCATGATTTTTGATATTGCAAGCGAACACAAGCATCAAGGTATAATTAAACCGAGGTGATCTGAGCATTTCTTGCGTAAACAGACAAGAATTAATCATTTTCTTAAGTGAATCGGAATGTCATCCATGATACTTGGTAGAGCACTTCCCGCAACAATTCACAAAATAATAATGACTAACTCACAAACAGCAAATAAAGAAAAGTATCATATTCCTTCCTTGCTTCTCTAGTTCAATACATCATCGAGTATCTCCAAAGAAATGATAAGCAAATGATAAAAAGAAAAGTGCAACAATTCAAATTCTACTTAACGTATTTTCAAATCATTATTCAGATTAGATCATCGATGTTGAAATGTGTGTGCTGATATTTGCATGATATTCCCAAATGTTTTAACCAAAGAACTAACCTAAAGACCTATCCTAGGGGCCTCAGGGGCTGATCAAAGATTAGCGTTGCCTACGTTATACATGTAGAGACCACGTAGTTCGACCGATACAGATTCTATTTTTGTGTTTTGTGATTTTTGAATGTTTTTGCTTTGATTTTCGTGGATTGTCTAATGTTTTTGGATTTTGACAAATTTTCTAATGTTTATGGATTTTGAAAAAATTTCTGATGTTTTTTGGATTTTGACAAATTTTCTGATGTTTTTGGATTTTGATAAATTTTATGATGTTTTTGGTTTCTTTTCAAGTATCGCCACTTGGTGTTGTCATGTTTGATTGTCTCACTATTTAAGCTGAAAGTCCATTGTACCAAATAATTCTAGGATGTTGCCCCCAAGCTAGGGTAGGACATGATATCCCTGCTATGATATGGATAGTGATAATAATTATATCAAATGATAGATGGAAATGATATGAAAGGAAACAATCGTAACAAAAATGTACCCAATAGATAGAAGAGCTGATGAAAATCACAAGTAGCGCCTGTTTGCCAGGTTTTCATCACTTGTTTTTATTGTGTCCTCCTTTTTGTGTATTTTTATTTTTATTTTGTTTTTTTTCTTTTTCTATCATCATGATGCCTATTTTCCAGGTTTTCATCAAGACAACCTTACCGACCGTGCACTAGGTATCTTCAAGTATAGAATCGCCTGAGATGGATGTTGTTCATGGGCTCCTCCAACATATCTCCTTCTGGTGTAGACAGTTGGTATGCTCCTAATCCATAGACTGATATAATGACATAAGGCCCTATCTAGTTAGGTTCAAACTTTCCCTTCTTTTCTATGTCTGCTTGATTTATAGGGTTTTCCCGTAGGACCAAGTCTTCGATTTGGAAGACTCTAGGCTTAACCCTATGATTATAGTTCCTAGACATTCTTTGTTGATAGGCTATCAAATGATTGACAACTTGTTGTTGACGTTCATCAAGTAGCTCTAATTCTTGAAGTCTAGAGATCTTGTAATCCTCATTTGAAATGAGTCCCTTTAGTAAAACTCGAAGGGATGGAATTTCTACCTCGATAGGTAATATTGCCTCTGATCCATAAACAAGAGCATATGGTGTAGCTCCTGTTGGTGTTCTGATGCTAGTCCTGTAAGCCCAAAGAGCAGGGTTAAGCTGAACGTGCCAATCATGCCTTACCTCATTTACAGTCTTCTTGAGAATCTTTAGGATTGTTTTGTTTGAAGCTTCTGCCTGTCCATTACCATGAGGGTAATAAGGGGTTGAAAAGCAATGTTGGATGTGGAACTTTTCACATAGCTCTTGGACATCTTGGTTCTTGAAAGGCCTACCATTATCTGTGATGATTGACTGGGGTATCCCATATCTACAAATGAGATAATTAAGTATGAAAGATGATATCTGCTTCCTAGTGATAGTGGTTAAGGGAACTACCTCCACCCATTTTGTAAAATATTTTGTTACAGTGATAATGAACTTATGTCCATTAGATGAAGATGGGTTAATTTTCCCTACCAAGTCCAATCCCCACTGACAGAAAGGCCATGTAGTTGTGAACGGATGGAGATCCTGTGTTGGTGCATGTATAATATTTCCATGAATCTGACATTTTTGATATCTCTTAACAAACTTATAAGATTCTTGCTCCATGTGCGGCTAGTAATACCCCAAACGAAGGAGTTTCTTGGCTAAAGATAATCTGCTTGAATGTGTGCCACAAATTCCTTTATGGACCTCATGTAAAGCAGAAGCAGATTCGTTATGTTCTAAACAATGCAAAAGAGTACCATCTAGGCCTCGATGGTAAAGGGTGTTAGCAATAATGGTATGTTTGGCAGATTGGCGTATGAAGTTGCGCTTTTGGTTGCGAGAAAGATCTGGCGGTAAGATATTATCTTTTAAGTAAGTATAAATGTCTCCATAAATGGAAGATTGGGCACTATCCAAAAGGCTTATGGTTTGGGATTTGGGGTTTGCGTATGTAGGATTTGACACTTGTTCCACAATAAATCAATAACCATCTTGTGTTTCAAGCATTTGTAGAAGAGATGCTATTGTGGCCATGGCATCTGCTGCTTTATTCTCTGATCTTGGTATCTGCTCAAATTTGATATCTATGAAGTATTTCCTTAGATCATCTACCAGTCTCTTGTATAAAATCAGTGTGTCATCCTTAGTTTGGTAATCATTACTGACTTGATAGATGATTAACTGAGAGTCTCCATACACCTGTAGTTTTGTGATTCTCCAGTCAATAGCCACTTTAATTCCAAGGATTAAAGCTTCATATTCTACCACATTGTTAGTGCAACGGAAGGTAAGCCTGTAAGATCATGGAATTGTGTGCCCAAGAGGTGTGACAAATAAAATTCCTACCCCTGATCCATGTTATGTGTAGGATCCATTGAAGTAGAGTTGCCATGGTTGTGTTGTAACATTGAGGATATCCGCATCAATAAATTCCATGGTCATAGGATGACTGTCTGACAATGGAGCTTCTGCTAATTGATCGGCAATGACTTGTCCTTTGATAGCTCGCCTTTCAACATACTAAATGTCAAACTCACTGAGGAGCATGACCCACTTTGCCAATCTTCCTGTTAAAGCTGCTTTGCTCAGTAAATACTTGAGGGGATCAATTTTTTGATTGAGCTTGACAGTGTGAGTGATCATATAGTGTCACAATTTTTGTATTGCAAATACTACTACTAAGCATGATTTTTCAATGAAGGTGTAGTTTACTTCATGTCCATTGAGTGTCCTGCTGATATAGTATATTGCCTATTCCTTTCCTTCTCTATCCTCTTGTGCTAGCAAGGCTCCTAATGAAATATCTGTTGTTGTGATATATAGCAACAATGGCTTGTCTTTACTAGGTGGCACCAAGATTGGTGTCATTAAATAATTCTTGATTTGATTGAAAGTATTCTCACACTGTTCATCCCATTTAAAAGACACATTTTTATGCAAAAGATGGTTGAATGGATGACACCAATCTGCTAGTTGAGAGATGAATCTTCTGATGGACTGTAGTCGGCCTTGTAGAGATCTTAATGTACTGATATTCTTAGGAGGTGGTATTTCCACAATGGCTTTAACTTTTACTGGATCTACTTCAATTCCTTTTGTAGAAACTATGTATCCAAGGAGTTTTGCTGATGTTACTCCAAAGGCACATTTCTTGGGATTTAATTTGACTTTAAATTTCTCCAACCTGTCAAATATTTTGGCAAGTATCTCTAGATGTCCTTCTCTGGTGTGATATTTGGCTAAGATATCATCCACATAGTCCTCCATGAAGGTGTGCATCATGTCATGAAAGATTGTTGTCATAGCTCGTTGGTATGTAGCTCCTGCATTCTTTAACCCAAAAGGCATGGTGTTCCAGCAAAAGGTGCCCCATGGACATGTAAATGTTGTCTTTTCTTAGTCTTCAAGAGCTATTTTGATTTGATTGTATCCTGAAAATCCATCCATGAGTGATAGCATTTGATGGCCAGCTGTTAAATCTACAATCATGTCTATGTTTGGCAAAGGAAAATCATCCTTTGGAAATGCTCTATTTAAATACTGGAAATCTATACATATTCTGATGGTGTGATCTAGTTTTGAAACAGGTACAATGTTGGATATCCATTCAGCATAATCAATAGATCTGATAAATCCAGCATCTAGTAGTTTCTTCAAATCATTTTTTACCAATAATGCAACATGTGGATGCATCTTTCTCAGTTTTTGTTTTACTGGTTTAGTGCCAACTGGTAAAGATAAGTGATGCATAATAAGATCTGTGTCTAAGCCTAGCATGTCAAAGTATGACCAAGCAAAATTGATGCATCGTTCTTCAAAGAATTTGATAAAATATGGCTTTTCTGTATCTTTCATGGATGCTGCCAGGTGTAGTATTCTTACTTTCTCTGCTGTGCCAATATCAATAGACTGTGTGGGTTCTAACAACACTGATGATCTTTCATGGTAATGTTGTGGGAGGATGTCAAGCCTTCCATCCTTTGGTGCCTCAATGGGGTTTTCACCATTGGATGTGTTCTTTGTTTTTACTATTTTAGGATCAAATACTGCCATAGAATGGTTTTCACCATTAGATCCATTTTTTATTTTCATATTTTTGCAACTGAAAGGCTTGGCACCCTCCTTCCTAAAAGCATCATTAAAAGAAGCATTGGTAGAACAAGTATCAGATCCTTCACAGCAAAGGTAGTTAATAATAGTGGAGTCATTGTCAAAAATAGGGAGATTGATGGGGTGTTGGGGTTCCCACTCGATAAGCTCGGGATGCAGTAAAGGCAATGAATCATTAGATGGGTTGAGGTCAGCGATTATGAAAGCTCAGACGGAAATGTCATCCAAGTTGTTAGTGGTTATGTCGAGGCCTACGAAAGCATTTTCGTCCACATCATTTATCTCACTCAATGTCTGTTCATCTTCACTTGAGTCATTGAAATTTTGTGTTTCAAAGACAATAGGATTAAAACTCGAGCTTTGACCCTCTTCACGTTTGGGGGTATACTTTTTGATAACATCAATTTGGATATCTTCATAGGAAACATCTGATAAGTTGTCCCACTCATATTCATTTGAATCTGTTTCGGAGTTATCTCTCATTTGAAGAATACTCTCCATAGTTTTATTGGTGAGTTCTGCTCTTGCTTCTTCTGTGTATCCTAGTCCAGTTCTGCCATTTTGCTGAATTGTGAGAACTTGGATTGGTTTCATTACACTTTGTTCCCCTCGTTCAAGAGGTCCTTGTTCTGCTGTATATCCTAGTCCAGTTTTATCCTTATGTTGGAGTGTGAGTGGCTGGATTGATTCTGTTATGCCTTGTTTCCTTAACCCAAGAGGTCCCTGTCCTGAATATCCCATCTTCTCCAAAATAGTTTTTCCCTTTCCATATTGATTTGTCTCTATGATATTACTCATGGAAGTGGAAGCTTCCTCATCCCTATAAATCCAATTTAGTATAGCCTTATCTTCTGACTCTTCATCTAAGTTTCTGGATTTTACAAATTTGCCATCTAATGCCGTTGTAGATTGTGCTAATTTTTGGGTGGTTGTAGATGGCTGTCCATACGTTTGCAAGGAGGGTAACATCTGTGATAGATGGAAAGAGTGTCTGACACCATATTCACTTATTCCTTTGTCACTTATCTGTACTTTGTTGGTGAATTGGTATGAGAGTGAAACCAATTGTTCTTCAACATTTGAAGGGTTAGATTGTGCCACCTTGATCTCTTGTGATTTTTGTTGTTTTGGAAGCCACTTTGATATGAAGCTTTTTTGTTTCTCACCATTAGATGAATCTAATGTGCTAACTTCTCTATTGTGAGGTATTAATGTATCCTGAGATGTTTTCAATGTATGACAAGCTTGGGTGTCATTATAGTCTGCTGTGATTGTTACCTCCTATCCATTGACGGGAAATTTCAGGCATTGATGATAGGTGGAAGGTACTGCTTGCATATCATGAATCCAAGGACATCCCAACAGTATGTTGTATGTCAGTTCCCTATCTAAGACCTGAGAAACCACATTTTGGACAATAGGTCCCACTTGAATGGGTAATATGATCAATCCTTTAGAGGATCTTTCTTCCTCATCATATGCTTTGATTGTGATTTTTCTTCTTGTATCAATGGCTTCATCTGAGTATCCTAGTGCATGAATCAGCTTTAGGTACAAATATTTAAACCAGCCCCTCCATCTATTAGGACACGCTTTACACGGTGTTTATGGATGAGGACTTCAATGTGAAGGGCTGAATTATGTGGATGGGTGAGTGATACATCATCATGTTCGGAAAATGAAAGGCAATGAGGTGTAGATAGATGTCCCACCATAGCTTGAAATTGACATACATCCAAATTGTTAGGTACCATGGTTGATACAAGAGCTTGCTCAAGAACCTCTTTGTGTGATGGGGAGATCTTTAAAAGTTCCAAGATAGATATTTGCGCCGATATTTTCTGTAATTGATCGATGAGATCATATTGATTGGAGGGAGGATCTACAGATTGGGATGATAATGATGCTCCTTTCAATATAACTTTGAATTGTGCCCTTGTTGTGGCATTAACCGGTTGGTGCTCTTGTTTCCCTTTGAGTGTGATTACATTAATTTGGTTTTTAGATTTGTCCATATGTTGTACCAAATTAGTAGGTGTAATTTCCTTGTTTCGATTGACTTGATTACATAACTCCTCATCCTCCTTGGCAGCAGAAAGACAAAGGATCATTGTGTCATAAACATAACCAACATTCTTACCTTAGTTGGAAGAGGATTCTCCCTTTTGATAATTGGGTAGAGGATTTTTGAATGTTGTATGATCTTTGTTTGTTTGGTGCCCCTCTACAAATACTTTCTTTTGATCTATAAGGTCTTGTACCGCATGTTTTAACTGCCAACAATTTTTAGTCATGTGGCCTTTATTTTGGTGGTAGTGACAGTAATGTGAGTCATTCCACCATAATGGTTTGATTTGAGGGTCCCAATTTCTAGCCTCTTGTACTTGAATAAGTTTTTCATCTAAAAGTTCTTTGAGGACTGATTCCAATGATTGCCCTAATGGCATGAATTTTTGTTTATTGGATGGTCGTTGGAATGATTGGGTTTTTGTTTCTCCACTGTTTTGATTATTTCCTTGATCACTACTTTGTTTGACATTAATACCATTGTTTTGTTTGTTTTTAGTTGTTGGCGTCAAGGTGAATACTGGTTTGGATATGTGTGTATCGATAATGGTATTGGTATTTTTATTCTTTTGCCAAAATCTTGGCTTTTCACTGTTGTTGTTAGAGGAATTGTTATTGTTTGAACCTTCAATGAAGTGTTTGATTGTTCCTCTTTTGATTAGAGCCTCTTCGAGTTTGAGTCCCTTTTCGATAACTTGCTCAAATGTAGATGGACATTGCAAGTCCAATCTATAATTCATTTCATCCACTAGGTTATCAATGAACATCTCTATCTTCTCCTCTTCAGGAATAGATCTAGGGTATTTAGCAAATAACCTTCTCCATCATTGGAGAAAGGAAAGAAACTTTTTACCCTTTGCTTGTTTGGTGTTGTAGAGTTCTTTTAAGGTCACCCCATGTTGGATGTTGAATGAGAAGTGCGTTATGAACCTATTGATCAGTTCTTGAAAAGATTGGATCCCGAGTTCCAATTTAGAAAACCACTCCATGCAAGTGTTTCCTAAGCTTCTTGGAAATAATCGTAGTAAGTAAGAGTCCTCGTGTGTGAACTCTATGCTCATAGCTCTAAATTCCCATATGTGATCAAATGGATCAGTTCTTCCATTGTATTTGTTGTATGTCGGGTATTCACAATACTGTGGAAATGGTATCATGTTAATGCTTTGGTCAAATGGATAAGGGAAAATGTCTTGTAAGGAGTATCTTTTTGTTGGCCCTTGTTGGATATTTTGGAACTGCAATTGTAATTGTTGGATTTGTCTTGTCAAAGCATCTATTTGATTTGGATTTTCCATACTAGTTGTCTGAGGTGTGGTCGTTTCCTTGAGTTGGTTGACATCAAAGTCTTTAGGAAGCTTAGCACCTTTGTCAACTAATAATAAAAGATACTTTTCCATATCTTGCTCTAACATCTTTTCCATAAATTTATGGAAATGAGGGTCTTGTTGAACTTTCTCGATTTCTTCTGCAGTTATTTCTTTCTCTTGTGAATTAGTGAGAGGATCAGTGTTACTGTATCGTCCCCAAGGTTTTTCTTCAGCCATGGCTGTGATTCTTTCATTTTCTTCTTGTTGTTGTCTTTGATATGCTGATCGTGTGAAAATAGGCATACAAACGTTAAAGTTTTACTCTAGACTTTGATCTTGGATTTTTTATTTGATAAGTGTCAAAGTTTTTTATTTAAAATCTGATTTAGTCCTATCTAGTTTTGTGGTGGAAGGATGATAAAATCCTTGATAGGGAAATTTTGACACAAAAATCTCAAATTTAGTGATGATTGATAAGGACACTTTGTAAGATGTTTCAAGACCTGGGCGTAATAGTAAAGTTTTCTATTTTTTTGTATGATTCAAGTGTTTTGGACTATGGAAAAAAAAAGTTTTGGACCGATAAAACCTTGTTTTCGATGTGGGAAAACTGACAAACTGTCTTACTAACTCTCTATTTTTCTGACCTTCAGGAGCGCTAAAACAGAGCCATGACGTGCTAAAACAGAGCCGCTATGCGCTAAAATAGAGATACAACACACTAAAACAGAGCCGTGAAGCGCTAAAACAGAGCCGCGACGCTCTAAAACAAAGCCGTGAAGCACTAAAATAGAGATACGATGCACTAAAACAGAGCCATGACGTGCTAAAACATATCCGTGAAGCGCTAAAACAGAGCCGCGACGTGCTAAAATAGAGCCGTGAAGTGCTAAAATAGAGCCGTGAAGCACTAAAACAGAGCCACGACATGCTAAAACAGAGCGACGACGTGCTAAAACAGGGTTCTAACATGCTACAGAATGTTTTTGGGGTGCCACAGGAAACTATCTTACTCTATGAAATTCACTTGGACTTGTATCGTATTGTATGGCAGGTTGTGGGATGTATTCTGGATGAATTTGTTGACTGTGATTGTGGTGTTGTCTAAGAGCCCTTCTTTGATAAAATGCTTGTGAATCTAAGGGAGCTACAACATAGTCATTCGTATAACCTCTAGAGAAATCGTGATATCTATGAATAAAGGTCCTATGTTGGAGTAGAACTTTTCTGCTTTCATATAAAAATCGTTTCTTTCTCAAGAGTTGTTTGTATGTAAGTGTTTTCTTTGGCTTTCTGATTCGTTTAATAAGAGACTTCTTGACAAATTTGGTGGATACCCAATCTCAAATCATGAGAATTTCACAAGTGTTTGATTTGAAGATTTTTGTGATGATCTTATTTGAATTTAATGAAGGAAAACACAACAAGCAAAAAAATAGAATAGTTGATTCAAAATCCTAGAATCTAAACAAATAGTGTATGTTCTAAGAACCAAACATGATTCTTCTTGATTTTCATTGGTTTCATAACAAAATAAGACAATTCAAACAGACTCACTCCTAGAGACAAAAGGTCATCATTATATACTCGAACGGCCCACAACTTGGAATTACGTCGACTCACACAGCCATGTCACCCCTAGAGGGCGCCCATGTTTTTGTCTTTTCCAGGTGCGTACTCAGAGTGACGGAAGTGGATACCGGATCCCCTGAGCAAACAGTCCTTGGCAATTATATGGTGAGTGCTTGAGGGTAGATTCTTCCCCGCCCCTGCACCCGAGTATTACAATGTTCAGGAACTGACAAGCGTGCTTCTATTTCTAGGTTTTTAGATAGGGTTTCCATTCAGAGTGGCAAATGGATAAACTCCCTCGAGAGACCTCCCAATCTTTAGAACAAAGATTTTGGGGATGGTTATCCTGCACACTTCCGTTGAAAGAGGGTTTCCCCAAATTCACATAAATTTTAAAGTGGGTTGGAATGCCATGGCTTTTGGTTGTCCCCACTCAGGTCGTTCCCGTAGGGTGAGTACTTTTTCCCACTACGGCAGGCCTGTCTAAAGGTTTTAATGAAAGCTTGAAAATGCGCAAATTAAAAGTGAGTCTGGTATTCTGATGCACCCAGTCAAGGGGAGAGCATAAACCTATCACCCAATCACAACAAAGAAGTTTGTTCACTTTTTAAAACCCAAAAGACAAATTAGCTAATCTATATGGAGATATTGCTCCATAAAAAGCATGATGTTCAATTTTAATCCCACAAGAAATGATGAAGTTTCTCTCCTAGGATTGATCAATTTTTATCCATTTGCTATCCTAGGATTGATAAATTTTAACCCATTTTCTATCCTAGGATTGATAAATTTTAACCAAAAAGAGACTAAAGAACAAAATCTGGCCGTGGATGCGTCAGATCCAGATAAAAGATGTTTAAAGAACAAAGAGTCGAGGTGCTAAAACAGAGCAGTGACGCACTAAAACAGAGTCACGGCGCACTAAAACATTTGAGCGGCATGCTAAAACAGCTGATCGAAGCGTTATAGTTTTTCTCCAACGCGCTACAAGATCCCGCCGGTGCACTATAAAAAACCACGGTTCCGCTAAAACAAACACGCTGATACCTGTAAGACACTTTTCACAAAAAATTTGCAGAATATGGGGTTAGGCCCCACGGTGGGCACCAAAATGGAAGTGTAAGAATGAGATAGACAAATTAAGTATGCATCTACACTTCTAAATAAGACATTGTATCTAAGATTCAAGAGATTTAAGCTAATTTAAACTAAGAATCTTCAAAAATATGTCCTATTGCTCTCTAACTCTAAAGATTTCTTTAATCAACTTGCTCTTAGATTTTAATAAGCTAATTGATTGCTAAAATGACACTTAGAGAATGAGAATTAAACTATTATGATTCCTAAATGCAACTAAGATGATTCTACAGCAAAACTTATGAGAAAGAAACTAATGTAAATAGCCATGATTGATGAATTAAAATGCTCAAGATGAATGCTAGATGAATGCTTCTATTTGCTTGATTGCTTGAATGCTTGAATGCCTGGAAAACCTATAGAGTAAGATTGCACAAGTTAGGATCCTTTTCCTGTAGCCAGAAACCTGTATTTATAGATTTCACGACACACATTTGTAAAGGGATAACACAGCAGAGGTTGAGATTCAATCTGGAGAATTGAATGGTATGAGATAAGAAGGTGGAGCTGATCATGGAGGATTGTTTCTCCCTATGAAAACACCAGGAAAGATGGGAGGAAAGAAGATTGAGAGGATTTCCTGCAAGTTTGTCCCCGAAGCTCTTCCCGTGAATGACAGTTGAATTAATTAGATTTGAAAAATCTAATTTTATTGGTGAGTGAATAGAGGTAAATGATTTATGCATTTATTTAAATATTTTTGGTTTATTTAAATTTAGCAAAAGAGGAATAAATAATTTAATAAAACAAACTATAGAAGTTGTTTATTAAATTAAAATAAAAGGAATATGATAATTAAATTAAAGATTCTAGGATATCTTTATTTAATTAAGAAGAAATGTGATGAGGTAATTAAATAACACAAATTATTGAAGCTATGTATTTAATTTAAGATAGAATTAATGGATAAAGTATAGAAGAAATAATAATGATAATAATTAAATAAAACAAAGTTTTTAATTTTGTTTATTTAATTAAGAGAGAAATAATATGATAAAATAGAAGAATTAATAATGAACTTAATATAAATAAATATTTCTATTTATTTGCTAAGTAGATGAATTTAACATTAATTAATCAAATAAGTCGTATTTAATTAATTAGATTCTCCAGACCATTTAAGGTGTCTACACTTAGATCTTAAATTTATTTTTGAATTTTCAACTATGAGACCTAGAAAAATCTAAAGCTACAGATCTGCACCAAAGGCTCTTGAAAGTTATAGAAAAACCCTACACTTTATTTCCCTTCTTAGATCTGCAATCTATTTCTTGGTTCTATTAATATTGAGTTTAATATTAATATTTCAAGTGTTAGATTGCATTTTGGAGTTGATTTTCTATTTTTAGTTTTTCTCCCCAAAGTGTTGTTTGACCTTGACCCCCATCCCTAAGTTATAAGGAAATATGAAGATTCCCACTTTAGTTGATTCACCTAAGGTTTGTTAGTCAATTTATTGCGAGGATCTCATTTCGTAAGGAATAAAGGTGATTAGGTCCATCATACCCTATTTTCCATCATTGCATATTGGTGAATCTAAAACCCTCCATTTCATTCTTAGGTCTAGATTTACATCCTTTTAAATTAGGTTTTTCTTTTTGGATCTTGCATATTTACACTAGTTTTCATTTTCATTTTAGAAGGTTAAAGTTTATTTTGGCATACTTGAAATTCTAAAAAATGATCAAAATATACATATTTTGGCATTCAATTCACATAGCACACACTCATAATATTGCATGTTTAAACACTTAAAACAGAAAATTGAATCAAAATTACTATTTCAAATATTAGATTGCATTTTGTAGTTGATTTGATATTTTTATTTTTTCTCCCTAAAGTGTTGTTTGACCTTGACCCCCATCCCTAAGTCATAAAGAAACTTGAAGATTCCCATTTTGAGTTGATTCACCTAAGGGTTGTTAGTAAATTTATTGTGAGGATCTCATTTCCTAATGAATGAAGGTGATTAGGTCCATCATAACCTATTTTTCATCATTGCACATTGGTGAATCTAAAACCCTCCATTTCATTTTGGTGAACTCGACATTCTTACACTATAGATCTTCTAAATTTGGAGTCCACTTCATTCTTAGGTATAGATTTGCATCCTTTTAAATTAGGTTTTCATTTTTGGATCTTGCATATTTACACTAGTTTTCATTTGCATTTTAGAAGGTTAAAGTGTATTTTGGCATACTTGAAATTCTAAAAAATCATCAAAATATGCATATTTTGGCATTCAACTCACATAGTGCATTCATAATATTACATGTGTAAACACTTAAATCAAAAAATTGAATCAAAATTGCTATTTCAAATGTTAGATTGCATTTTGGAGTTGATTTTCTATTTTTAGTTTTTCTCCCCAAAGTGTTGTTTGACCTTGATCCTCATCCCTAAGTCATAAGGAAATATGTAGATTCCCAGTTTGAGTTGATTCACCTAAGGGTTGTTATTCAATTTATTGTGATGATATCATTTTATAATGAATGAAGGTGATTAGGTCCATCATATTTCATTTTCCATCATTGCATATTGGTGAATCTAAAACCCTCCATTTCATTTTGGTGAACTTGACATTCTTACACTATAGATCTTTTAAATTTGGAGTCATTTCATTCTTGGGTCTAGATTTGCATCCTTTTAAATTTTCTTTTTTGGATCTTGCATATTTACACTAGTTTGTATTTATATTTTAGAAGGTTAAAGTGCATTTGGGCATACTTGAAAATTTTAAAAATCATCAAGATATGCATATTTTAGCATTCAATTCACATAGTGCATTCATAATATTGCATGTTTAAACACTTAAATCAATAAATTGAATAAAATTTGTATTTCAAATTAGGTATTTTTGCTTGTCATTTATGTTGGACTCAAGCAACATTGAGAGGGGGCGGTGAATCAGTGTTGTGCAATTTTTAACTTTATTAAACTGATCTCTCAAGTGTATATAACATTCAATCAAAAGAAAGATGCATGAACATAGAAGAAAACACCATAACACAAGGATTTTTAAGTGGAAACCTGGTTAAGGGAAAAACCACAGTGGAGGTCAATCCACAATTTGAGTACTCAAAATATAAGTGTTTTACAAAATTAGAATGCACTTGCATTTAGGCACACTGCTTAGAGCTCACTGCTAAAAAATAGAAAGGCTCACTGCCTTACAAAAGATTTGGATTACAAAAAAAGGTTGAACTGAGAAAATAACATCTACAAATGCTTGATTATAGTTTTGGTTAGGCTCATATATCAGATTCTGGACCTTTTGTCTAATTTTACACTTCGCTCTACTCTGCCTTAATTCGCTTCACAAAATCCTCTTCCGCATAAATGAAAATTGCTTAACTTCTCTTTTGATATTCGCAATACACAACCTCACATATCAAACACCACACATACATATGACAATGAATTAACTAATCTCATATATATATCCGCTACCAAGAATTCAGTCGCTATATTCCAGTTTCAATAGAATAAAAAATATCTTCCAACTGTCAGCTCAAATCATGAATAATATTTAATGTGCATCCACCAAAGTCAGCCATAGCATAGTTAGGACCCAAAACAAAATCTCCAACACAAAATTACTTCAAACAATTTTTATTTAGACATCTGCAACACCAAACATTCACTTAGTCGACCTTCATACATTGATGAACATAAAATTGAATGATTGGATCCCCTAACTCGTACACCACTTGATGCGACAACAAAAAACTTGAGAATAATACATTTCATATATCCAAAAACCTTCCCTGAGATCCACAACCAAAACTGTTAAACTAATAATGCAAATCACTTGACAGATTCAACTTCAGTCGGATACCCTATTCTTCAGTTTGTCTTCCAGTATGGTCAGATACTGCAGTGCAGACTGGATCAATGACTTTAGTTGCCATCAATGACAACACTAGAAGCCATATGCCAACAATCTCCCCCTTTGGAATTGATGGCAATAGTTAGTGAAAAATGACTAAGTGTTAGAACCTTCAAAACTTCAAAACTCAACAAAACTCCCCCTAAGTTTGATAAGGCATTTTTCACTGCTTTCTCTCCCCCTTTGATATCAGTGAAAAAAAGATGATAAAATATTTTCTTTCTCCCCTTATGAAGTGTAACCAAAAACTTACTTATTCAAAAAATGATTCAAAAATTTGAAGAAATACAGTCGCTATTTGAAGATTATTTTGTACTTTTCCTTCATCTCCGGAAGAAACTTCTTCCATGCTTCCACTGCAATCCTTGTGATTATGATCATACTATTTTTTTCAAATGTCTGATTGATAATCTTGATTTGGGATTTTGGGATGGTGAAGGCTTCCTCCAATAGTTTTTCCTTCCTCAGTAACTCAATCAATTGTTCCAACCTACATTCAGTTATGTCCTTTTCTTTCCAAAAGGTGTCAATAATCCAATTCCTAGTGTTTTGAACATTCGTATGCTCTTCCTACAATTGCTGAATCCTTTTTCTGATTGCACCATCTTGATCCTAAGACATTAAAAAAATTTCCAATATTGTTCAGTTTTGTTTCAATTTGTTCCAGCTTCTCTTTGTACTTGTTGATTACATAAGGCCATCGAAGACAATAGTTATAAATGGTGTTTTTTGTGCTTATGAATTGCCTTAGCTCATTCATGCTCCTTTTTAGCTTGGTAAGTGATAATTTGTACTATTTCTTCAGGTGTAGGATCACTTCTTCTTCCTCCTTGTTCTGAGACTTAGAGTCCATGGTTTCCTTGACACATTCAATCATCTCTTCTGGAAATTTATTTTGAAAACTCTCCAATTTGATATGATTGTGCACAAGATGAGCACTTAGTACACTTAAGATCATGTCTTGCTCATATGAGGGTCTAATAGACCACATGTTCACAATTTTTTTCATTCCACCTTCCTCATGAATAAGCTGCAATAGCTCTTCCTTGGTTAGATCACCTTCTTCTTCACTTCTTTCTTTTCCTTTTCTTGTTCTACTTCAACTATTTCCAGTTCTTTTCCAAGGGTATCCTCAGATTCCTTATCATATTCCTCTTCTGGTATGCCCACAATCACTTGTTCTTTTCCTTTCCCTTCAACTCTTAGAGTCTTGCATGTTGGTGGAGTATTGATACCAATTTATTTTTCTCTTCTCTTATTTCTCTCCATTTCACTGGAGGAGGAACCAACTTCAAGTCCTCTTACCAGAATGGAAACACCAGTTGATCCAAACTTCCTTAGCAAACCCTTAAAGAAACTTTCATACATTTGATCATTGTTTGCCAAATTGTTAGAGTATATGTAAATCTGCTTAAAAACTAGTTCACTCTCTTCCCATAATACATTGTTATTCAGGGGTAAGCAATTCAGAAAATACACCATAAGGAATATAACCAAAGTACCAAACCTAAAAGGTTAATTTGTCTCCTTTGTCAATTGCACTTTCTCCATTAGTTGATCTTTTAGTAATCCGCAAAGATCAAAATCTTGATCTTCCATTATCATCTTGTGTGAAATGTAAATAGCACTTGCCAAAGTTGTACCTTCTCCATTTCTGAAAAAGATTTTGTAGGATATTCCATGTGCAAAGTACCTTGTCACTGAATCTTTGATTGTGGATATTATTAGTGCCCTTTGATCTCTAGTTACCCCAGTTAGCGTTTTGACTTCTCTATTTCGAATTGACTTCTTTCTTGCCACCCCTTCAACTTTGCATAACCCAGTTACAGTTGCAATCACTTCTTTCAAAATATGGTAGGGTTTATCCAGAGTCAGAATATCATCATTCAATCTATCCAGAATAAACTAAATGACTTTTGTGTTTCTGAAATAGGGTAATTCACTCCAAATATCCAATCTTTTGTGCTTTGCTTCATTCAACCATTTCAATTCATCGTGCGACAACATGTTTCTTTCAGCTCTAATTTTTTCACTGCTATATTCATCTAGTTTTACCATTCCTTTGATTTGTTCCATTTTCCCTTCCATGCACATGTCTTGAAAATAAGTTCTTCAACCTCACATCAAATTAAAATTTCTCAATACTACCGAAATACCTGATGGATTAGAGTTTCACAGCCGAATTCTCTTCACGTTTTCAAAATTATGGTGCAGAGTGCTCTCCTAATTCTTTTTCTTTGACACAAAGTGACAAATGAGGGTTTCAACTTTCCTTTTATATTTCGCACACCTAAATTTTTTTGTAATAATTTTCTTTTCCCTAACTTGTCTGGATACCCTATTTTCTCAATCATCAAACATAAAATTTTGTAGAACTTCAACTCAACATAATATCCTTTCCAACTATTCCAACAAAATCTGTAGATTATCAATGTAACCACTACACTCATCCATATCCCGCTGTCAATTACCGGCAGGGGGTTTGAAATATTTTCTTGACAACTCCCCCTAGGCCAAAGGCCCAAAACTAATTCCTGGAGGAATTACCAAAAGCAGGTTCTAGTACTAGCTCATTTCCTATAACAGAGGGACACTTCTTCACCCATGTCTTCTTCATCTGATATCTTATTTCATCCACAATCATTTTCCCTTTTCCTTTATCATCTTTCTACATATTTTTACCTTTGTATACCAGACCTCTTCTATCCATATTCTTGTTTCTGCAGAATCTTGCAATGTGACCATATTTGTTGCAATTGACACACAACATTTCCTTGTCCAGACTAGTCATTCCATCTGCATTGATTAGCAATATGCCCAAATCTTCCATAGGTATAGCATCTAACACTCCTATTAACAGAGTTGTTTGACACATTTTCACATTCAATTGACTTGTGACCAAACTTATGGCAATTGAAACACTGACTGGAAAATGATGAATCACTTAATTTCATTTTGCTTCTACATTGAGCAGCCATATGACCAAATTTATTGTAAGCAAAATAGTATCCATTAAAATTTTGAGCATTAGGTTGTCTTACCATATGCCTTTTTGCTTTGTTCATCAAATTTCCTTGCTTAGAATTTCTTTGTCTAGATCCAGAACTTTCTCCTTTTTCATAACCAAGACCTCACTTATCATTTGCATTCTTCTTCCCTTGAGTCAGTTCATCAAGATTAACTGAGCTAATTTTGAACTTCTCTTTTTATTCATTTGTAGTAGAAAGTTCATCCCTGAGAATAACAATCTATTTTTCAAGCTCTTCTTCATTGTTTCTATATTTTTGCAGTTTAGTCTCTAAGTGAATGAATTCTCCATTAATTCTACTACATTCATCAAATCTCTCTTTTAGGGACTGGACAAGATTTTATTCATTCTTCTTCATTTCTTCAATCTCCTTAGTCATCTTCATCACCATAGGCTCCATCTCATGCTTTAGGGTAGCATTGTCTCTAGCAAGCTTTTCACATTCTTTAGTTATCTCCTTCAAGGTTTGATTCAAGTGAACATCATCCATGATTTTTCTCTCTTTCTGCTTAATCTGATCACATATATCCTTTATCTTCTCCCTAGACTTAATAATCTGATCCTTCAACTTCTGAATTAATTTCTCAGCATCCTTAAGATTTTATCTCAATTCCCAGACTTCTGCTTTAGAATGATCAAGGTCATCAAGTGCCACCAAAAGCTATTGTTGAAGACTACCACAGTCCATAAATTCCAAGATCCACCTCAAGCTATTAAACTTATTCTGACGAACTTAGCTATGATACCAATTGTTGGACTCAAGCAACACTGAGAGGGGGGGTGAATCAGTGTTGTACAATTGTTAACTTTATTAGACTAATCTCTCAAGTCTATATAACATTCAATCAAAATAAAGATGCATGAAAATAGAACAAAACACCATATCATAAGGATTTTTACATGGAAACCCAATTAAGGGAAAAACCACGGTGGAGGTCAATCCACATTTTGAGTATTCAAAATATAAGTGTTTTACAAAATGGGAATGCACTTGCATTCAGGCACACTGCCTAGAGTTCACTGCTCAAAATCAAAAAGGCTCACTGCCTTACAAAAGATTTGGATTACAAAAAAGGTTGAACTAAGAAAATAGCATCTACAAATTGTTGATTACAGTTCTAGTTAGGCTCATATATTAGATCCTGGACCTTTTGTCTGATTTTGTACTTCACTCTGCTCTGCCTTAATTCGCTTCACAAAATCCTCTTTTGCACAAATGAAAATCGCTTAATTTCTCTTTTGATATTCGTAATACACACCCTCACATATCAAACACCACAAATACATATCAAAATGAATTAACTGATCTCATATATATATATATATATATATATCTGCTACCAAGAATTCAATCACTATATGTTGGCTTCAATAGAATAGAAAATATCTTCCAATTGTTGGCTCAAATCATGAATAACATTTAATGTGCATCCACCAAAGTTTTCCAGCATAGTTAGGACCCAAAACAAAATCTCCAACACAAAAATACTTCAAACAATTCCGCTTTAGACATCCACAACACCCAACATTCACTTAGTCGGCCTTCATACATTGATGAACAAAAAATTGAACAATTGAATCCCCTAACTTGTACACCACTTTGTGTGACAACACAAAACTCAAGAATAACACATTTCATATATCCAACGACCTTCCTTGAGATCCACAACAAAAACTATTAAACTGATAATGCAAATCACTTGACAAATTCAACTTCAATCAGATACCTTGTTCTTCACTTTGTCTTCCGATATGGTCAGATATTGCAGTGCGGATTGGATCAATGAATTTAGTTGCCATCAATGACAACACTGGAAGCCATATTCCAACAATTTATTATTATTTTTCACTTGTGTTTAGACTTCATTTTCTTGAAATCTAAAACTATAACTTATTGTCTAAAACCGGAATATGAAAACCTTATAAATCTGCAAATTAATTTTTAAAAACCCTAAAGTGAGACCCATTTGCCCTAGGGCGAATGAGTCCTTGATCAGGGATTTTTTTTATTTTCTAAGAATAAAAAACATTGTTTCTACATTTTTTGTTTTTACATTCAATTTGTTGTTTCAGTTTCCAGAAATTTTATTATCTAAAATTGTTCATACTAAGCTTAATTTGTCAAAATTAGTGTATTGTTTGAATTTAAAATTGTATCTAGAAGACACCATTTTCAAACTTTTGTATAGAATAATCATAAAATTATCTTGTTTGAAATTTTAAAATTTGTTATCTTTCTTCATTCTTACATAATGGACATGTGTATGGGTAATGTCTGGAAGTCTTTGCTCTCTTTGGTAGATTTTTCAAGTTGTGTTTTTGGTAATGATCCTAATGCAATTAAACCTACTCATGCTCAGTCAACTCCTAATGCACCTCCTTTTGAATTTGACATCATATGAGAAGATGATGATAGCATCCAAAACTTCATACACTTGCCTTCAAAACCTTAAAAACAATGCATCCTTTTACCCTTCCATGCAACAACTAACACCCCCTAATATTCCACCACTTGAGATGTTTGTTCTTTTACATCCTAAAATTGAATCACAAACCAAGCCTCAACCTCAAACCATGAATGGGTCTAGTCTCTCTAATGAACTGTATGCTCGTCTGTCTTATATTAACAAAGTGACCAACACACCCATCATCCTAGAAGAGACTTATGGCCAAGGCTTTAAGATCTTAACTAAGCAAGTATGTGACATAATAGATGAACATAAAATTCATAAACTTTTAGAACAAATCCCAATTGAAGATACCAGAGGATTAGGATATCAAGATCCTTCTCCCTCAAGTGTCTTCCTTCATAATGATCAAATAATGTCTCACAAGGATGATAGGATCCTCTTAGGTCCTACTCCTTATAATCCACCTCAACAAGTTCCTCAAACAAGTAAGAAATCCAAGCCTTATAAAGTCAAAGAATTTTTATTTTTACACACAAAATAGAAATTGAACAAAAATTGGAGCAACTCCTTCGCAAAGGATGGATAATCTTACCACCTCCTGGTAGAAGCAACATACCTAAGAATAACATGAATTATTATGCATATCAAATAACTCTTTGGAATCTTACTAATGAGTTTCATTATTTAAAGAAGATTCTTAATGAATTTGAATTCACTAAGATAATCCCTTAAAGAATAAATTCACTTTTATCCTTGTCATGTAATAGTTGTCGAATCATAGCATACTCACTGTTTCATTTTTTACATTCAATGCAAATCATTCCTATATTGCAAGGAGCTCTTTCTCATCACTTACCTCAGATCATCCTTATCTTGCACTTAGTGGGGGCAAGGATTTAGATAGCCTTTTCCTAGTGTGGCACTTGATGATTTCCCTTTGGCTAGTTATCTGCCTTCCGCATATACAAAACAAGATGGGATGCAAATTACCTGCTATAGGTTGACTCACATGTTTCATACTAGTCATTTATTTATTTTTCTTTTTCATGTTCTTTGTGTGATTACATGTGCATAATGTGACCCCCCATATCATTTCATTTGATGTTTCTCTCATGTTTGTGACATTCCTCTATTTTTTTATCTACATTCTCCTAGATGTCGTAAACCCTTTATATTTTCTCTTGTGTTGTGTTTTCCTTTTTTGGGATGATGCAAGGCGTCAAGAAATTTAGGTATCTTCCATGTTGACCCAAAATATTTTCCTTTTTCTCGATCTCTATGTGTCATTGTTCCTTGATTCATGAGTTATTTGGGGAATGATGACATTTTCAAGCTCTATAATATCATTATAGCAAAGACATAAGTTGACCCTAAATCCATGGATCCCTTATGTGTTTTTGGGATTTTATTTTGGGGGAAACTCCTCTTCATGGCATAGCTTCTTTTGGAAACATATGCTTGATATAAGACTTCCCAAGTAAGATCTCATTTCTTCTTTATTGTTAGCATTTATCATTTGCTACGTTAAAGTAATTTCTCACATGGTGTTAGCAATTTCTTTAAAGTGGGGGCATATATTGGAATTATCATTTTGAAAATTTTGGCTATATTTCATGTTTCATAGTGCAGTCTTCTTACTTCAATGGTGTTTCTTCTTCTTGGTGGTGTCATTGGGTTTTATTTCCTCCAAGAGTGCAACCTTTCTTAGCATATTACTTTCCTATTAGTGGTGATACTATGCATTGCATTCCATTAGTTGTGAATCATTTATCCTTTGAATTTTCCTCTCTTGGAGATATTAGGCATGATGTCCAGTAAGTTGATACCTTACATGAACTAATCAAAACCTCTTTGAACATGTCTATTCATATTTTTTCCACAAGTGTTTATCATAATGCATCTTGCTAAACCTTATGGAGCTCAAAACCCTTGCTTGTTCATAACTGTTTAGCAAAATGCATCTTGCTAACCTTATGAAGCTCGAACCCCTTTCTTGTTCATAAGTGTTTAGCATAATGTAGCTTTCCAACCTTATGAAGCTCTAACCCCTTTTTTTTCATAAGTGTTTATCATAACGCAACTTTCTAACCTTATGAAGCTTGAACCCCTTGTTTTTTCATAGGTTCTTAGCATAATAGAGTTTCCTAAGCCTTATGAAGCTCAAAGTTTCATGTTTTGTGGTTCCTTATCAAAGTTTTCAAAGGTATAAATTTGGTATGGTATGGGAGCCTAATAAAAATATCTCATTTTCCACCCTTGGGGGCTCACCTAGTGGACAATATGTTCCACTAGCTTGCATGAGCATGCAATTTTGTTTACATAGTGAACATCAGGTCTCACTTGTAAACATTTTTTGGGAAAGTTGAAGCTTGATCCACATAGAGTTGGACAAATAGTCTAGGCTTTTTCTACCCTTTTTATTTTTATGTTTCCTTTTCTTCCTTTAAGTCTTTGGCATTATATGATTGAGTATATTTTTCATTGTTGAATACATATATTTAAGATAGGCATGTGTCTCTTTGTTCCTTTTTTGGTTTTTCCATGAGATCATAGATCTTGGGGGCTTGATTTTTCTCCTTGATCCTTGCCATCTTATCTTTCCAACAGTTGTACAATTATACCTCTCTTGATTGTCTACTTTAGTGTGATTTTTATGCAAGGTCATTCTCTCACTAAAGTGGGAGCTAAATTTAGTGTAGGAAAATGTATCCCTTTACATTTTCATACTTTGTTTGGGCCCTCTTAGTTAAAATAAACTTAATAATTCCTTAATTAAGTTTTGTTAAATGTATTTATTAACATTTCACACTTTTTTGGACCCTCTTAATTAAATTGAGCTTAATTATACCTAAAAAATCCCTATTATGCATTTACAATCCTAATTAATTATAATTTCTGAAGGGGAAACCTAATAATAGTTAATGCCTGAACATAACACTACATATTGAGCAATGTGTGTTCTAGGATTAGGGACCTAGGACCATCCCTAAGCTTTGAAACCCTTTTTTAATTTATGTTTTGGTGAGATTTTAATGTCTCTAAATTCAAATTTTGAATGTCAGCTTGTAATGTTTAATTTTCAAGAAATTAAGGATAAGTACCTATAAATGCAAGGTTATTTCATCATTTAAAATCCTAGATTTCAAGTGTGTGCATTCCTAAGAAACATTGGTGATCGAGAGCATTCAAGAGGAAAATTATCAAAATTTTATTGCAACAATCAAGATACAATCGTCACATCAAAGCCTTCTTGCATCATGCATGTTATTTGACCTAACATTGTGATGTAGGTTTCATGATCAAGTGAAGCATTCAAAGCACTATTTCAATCAAGATTCAAGTATCAAGATCCACATACATTGAAGCCATTTCATGCAAATTGCACACCTCCATTATTAAGATTCATCAAGGGTTTGTTGAGTGGTAACATAGAGTTGCTCATTCTTTGTTCCCTCTTTCATGTTTCATTATTTCAATTCAAGGTTTAATTACCAAAATGAGGTTTGACCAAGGAAAACCCCCATTCAACAAAAACAAAAAATATATATATTTTTTGTTTGTGTTTTCAGATTTAGGTTGAAGAAGGATTGAATACCTCTTGAAGATAAAAATTGGAAAAGTTGTCAAAGTTGCAAAATTTGTCAACATTATTGTCATCTCACAGAAACTCAGATCCCAGAGCTATTTATGAATTTAAAACTATGAGACCTAGACAAATCTGAAGCTACAAATATACACCAAAAGATCCTGAAGGTTATAGAAAAACCCTACACTTGAACCCATTTGAACTTGGGTGAATGAATCCCAGATCAGCTTCTTAAAAGCTCTTTTGGTGACTGTTACACAAGTTTTTTCCCTTCTTAGATATGCAGTTGGTTTTCTGGTTTTGTTAATATTGAGTTTAATATTGTTGTTTCAAGTGTTAGATTTCATTTTGGATTCAATTTTATATTTTTAGTTTTTCTCCCCAAAGTGTTGTTTGACCTTGAACCTTGTCCCTAAGTTATAAGAAAATCTAAAGATTCCCACTTTGAGTTGATTCATCTAAGGGTTGCTACTCAATTCATTGTGAGGATCTTATTTCCTAATGAATGAAGGTGATTAGGTTCATCATACCCCATTTTCCATCATTGCATATTGGTGAACCTAAAACCCTCCATTTCACTATGAATCTTGCATTTTAGTAAATAATTAATCCTAGTAGATAACTTGTATTTCATTCGCTTGTCACCCTACTAGAAAGGCAATTGGAATGAGGCAACAAATCATGCTATACTCCTACAACCTCTTCCTTTTTGAGTGATTCTAAACTAATCTACTAATTTTTGATTGGATGTGGTGGGTTTTTCATAAAAAATGTTTTGTAGGTCACACACTAGTCAAAGAATCAAGTGGAAGTTGTAAGGAAGCTAAGGTAGAAAATCAACTTCCTACACTAATCATGAGAGGAGAATAATGAAAAACTTTACAAATATTTAACAATTACATAAACTTAAACAGAAATAAACACAAATATCATGCATACCACGACACATGATTTATGTGGGGAAAGCCTTTTCAAGAGAAAAACCCCACACTCCAAAAGCCACCCAATATATTATTCAGAAATCAAAAGAATACAATATACTTGCAAAGCAAGCTTCTCATAGGAGTATAACCACCAGAGATAAAGAGACAACACGGCCACTATCAAACTCTCAAAATACACCCATCTACATACATCCTAGTCGCTTATAAAAAGCTTTTTGGAACCTTCTAGAATTATGGTTTTGCAAGGTCATTTTTCATTTGACGTGTTAATAGAAAAACCTTGATGTGTCAATGATTTTTTTTTCGGGACAATTCCCTGAACCCCACGTCTTGTTACGAGTGTACATTATTTGCATGATCACTCACCACCTATCAACAATAAACTATATATAATTGCAAGTTTGAGACACATTTTCCCAACATAAGCTACTAACATTTTTCTTGCAACCTCACAATCAAAGACACATGTTTTTGCTATTAAATTAACCATTAAAGTAGATTAATGGTTCAATTCACTTGTGTTATTTATTTGGGATCATTTTTTGGCATATTATATCCTCTTGCACCAATGTCTAGGCAGCCTTGTTGTTGGACTAATCACCAATGTCTCCATTTGGATCTGGGACATGGAATAACCATCTCATGTGGATCCATTTATCTCTAGTGTTTGTATCAGACATTAAAAGATCATTCTTTTGGTGCAACGATAAACATTTTGCAAAAAATGGTATAGAAGTCATGGTCATTGGTTTGAAACTCCTCAGTTGACATTGAGGGGGGATTGTGGGACTAATCGCCAACATCTTCCTTTAGATTTAGGACATGGACTAATCACCTCTCATGGATTTGTTTATCTCTTGCATTTTTATTAGCCGTAAACAAGTCGATCTTTTGGCGCAACAAAAAATGTGTTTCAACACTTGTCTAGCACCTAAAATTCAACCAAACTTAGTCCAAAACTAGTCTAACTTGATTTTTGTGTACTTTTTCATAACTATGTAGCCTCATAGCTAGTTTGTATAGCCTCATACCTTGTTTGGGTGGCCACATACCTTATTTGGGTGGCCTCACATTAACTAGGTCAGAATTATAAATTTTATTAAATATTTCTTAATAGGTGGCCTTGTTTGATGGTTGGGTGGTCTTGTTTTTAATATAAATTTTAGAGAACACATCCTTCCAATCTTAGATAGTCATAGTTATTTTAAGCTAAATGTCACAAACAAATAAATTTTTCACTTCATATCCAACCCATACAAATCATTTTTTCCCCATCACCTAATCAAAACTTGATCAAAATATCATCTCCTTAGTACAAGGACGTCCCCAAACACATCATATCATCATCCAATTCATCTTAATAAAATCTAGCCTCTCATCACTTGTTTGAGAATATTAAATCCTAAATCCAACCATCATCATAACACTTTATTAATGAATTTTCCTATCCTAAGTCATCCCTCATTCAATAAAAGGGGGACCTTTGACTTTTAAATTTGTTAACCAATCCTTAGTAATTAGCTCATAAAGACTATATTTCTACAATCTACTTATCATGGATTTTCCAACTACGAAATTTGGATCAAAGGAGGTACTAACCTAAAAGAGAGGTTGGGGAGAAGGATTAATTAATGATTTTAGACAGTTAGAGAGTAACTCTACCACTTTGTTTAGTTCTTATTTATCCTACTTATCTTTCTCCATCCTATCCACTAATCACGTGGTAGTCACCTAAAAAATTTGGACATCATCCCTACTAGAGGACCCAAATCTACTTTTTCATGTTGTAGTTAGCTACAATAGTCTGACTATGGTATTTTTGTATAGAAGGATGAGAAATTTCTATAAAAAATTGCTCAAAACTATTATCTTCCATCTATCTCAAAGCAGTTTTTAGCTTCTTGGGCTTAGGAGATTTATCCAATAGTTTCCTTATAATATTATCGTCTGGTATACTAGCATGTATGATTTTTTAATTTCTTAGAAAATGTATTATCAATCCATGAAGGGGAAGGAGTAGTACCAAGATCTTGAGAAGACTCCAGTGGTGAGAAATGAAGACCTCTCTTCAACGAAGTAGTCTTTGTCACATTTTTCAAATTAAAAGGAAAGGAAGTGTGATACTTACCTTTGTGTGTACTCTTCGTAGGCTCATTTTGAGATGGATTTGGTTAATCTTCAGGCATATCAACCTCCATTATCTCAACCTCTTATTCTTTTTCCCTTTAATTCTCTTTGTTTTCTTGTCTTTCTGGAACACTATTTTTTTTGCAAGTATGAGCTAGTTTGGTGGTGTTGTCATTAATGTTGTCATTGATGTCAACACAGTTCAATATGTTGCAGATTATACATGTATGATTGATATGTTGTTGAAATGTTGTGAGTACATGGAGCTATCTTTATGTTGTTGCAAAAGTGTTGGTTTGATGAGTTTCCAAGTGCTTTTGAGAAAATTAATAAAGAAAAGATGCCAGAGTGATGGAAGTGTTCAAAATGTGCTCTAGTATGCACTTTGCATTTCTCCTGTGTTGATCCTATGCTTGTGTGGATCTGAAGGTTTGTTAATGAGGATTTAGTGTTGATATCTCCTAATTTTTAGCTTCTGGTTTGATGGTATGTGAAAATTGTGTTCACTGATATGTGAACTATTCTAGCAGAGTTGGTCTTCTATGGTCTAGGAGAAATATTGTTGCTCTGCAATTTTTCTCTATTTCATTTCAGATCTGGAATATGTCTTGTGAAGGTATTTTTTGTACTCTGGAAAAGAGGTTTGAATTTTGGTGATCTCGAAGTCATGTTTCAGTATTTTAGTGTGTGTTTGCACAGTCCTGATGGACTGGTGAAAGGTGTTTGGTGATGGAAGTTTGTTGTTTTTTTTGGATGTATCTAGAAGATTTTGAGATGTATTCCCGTGCATAAGGAAGCGTGTTGTGGTGTATGCATGTCATCTTCTTGTTGGAAAGCATGTACATCAATGTTCTTTTGTGTTTTCATTAGGTTTGGCTGACTTGGTGTTTACATTTCATTCGAAGAATAAAATTTAATTGAGGAAGCATGTAGAAGATTCAAGAATATTATTTTGATCTCGAATAATTTTTTTACTGGTCCACTCTTATTCCTTTCCACTATGGGAATTTAGAGTTTCCAACCTAATTTGAATTTATGAAATGATGTTTCATGGTTGACCTTGGAGAAAGTTTCTAAGGTTAGGGATGGTATAAAAGTAAGTCAAATTGTGAAGAGATGTATGATAGTGTGATGCAAAGTGATGAAAGTGAGCCACAAATCATAAGAGCAGAAGTGTGTGTGTGTGTGATTGAGTTGTGATAGCATTTTTCAATGTGTTGAAGGCAGTGGGCTAAAGGGTTTTGCAATCCTGCGGATGTGCATTAATTTTTGTGGTGGATCTTTTGTTCTCTTTTGTATATGTGGCAATGAGCCTCCCTATTGGACAGTGAGTCATTTTTGTGGATAGTGAGCCTTTGTACTTGGAAGGTGAGTCCTCTTTTGGGTAGTGAGCCTTTGTATGTTGTTTATAATATTATATTGTGAGTTAACCCTCACCATGGTTTTTCCCTCATTGGGTTTTCCACATAAAAATCTAGTGTTCATTGTGTTGATTTACTTTTTGTTATTTGTGTCTCATGCTATAACTTAATAACACAATAGTGTGGTTGTGGAATTAATAAGTGTTGACTTTTAAGTTGATTTTTTGTGACAACTGATTCACCCCCCCCCCTCTCAGTTGTCCCGTGCCTGTTTAACAAACCTTTGGAGGGCCATCACCATAGGTCTTCTTAGAAATATTCTCTTTCTCAGGAGGTTCTTCTCCATCTCCATCTCCACTCCCTCCTAGTGTCACTACATGTTGTGTAGGAGTTGGCACTACATTTAATGAAGTAGTTCTCACTTGCCTAGAATTAAACTATTCACCTACTATTTGTCTTCCTTTAGGTGGAAACTTAGAAACTTCACATTTCTTTTTAGAAAGCCATATTTTTGTCCTTTTTATAACCACTACAATTTTTTTTCTAGGTACTTGGGCTCTTTAAGACTCCAATCAATGGGTACCATAGGCTACACTTGTATATAACTAACATAGATTCAATCTACTAAATCTATCTCATCGTGTTCAATGCAATTGATATCCCAATCCAATTTGAATAAGACAATTTTTCTCAAGGTAAATATCATCCATATCCCTTTCTTGACCTCATATTCATCACAATAGTTAGTTCAATAATCTTCCATATGTGGAACATGATAAAATATAGGACTGAGATGTAGATTACCCGTAAATTTATTTTTCTATCAAATGGGAATCTCATATCATAAGGAAAAAATTATAATCCACAATATCCATCTCAATATTGAGGGCATCTGATTTGGAGTTACATTGTTAGTATCTAAGAGCAGTGGGTAATTGAATACTTGCCTTCTTCCTTTCAACACATTTTTACCTCAATATTTTTTCTACAGATTTAAATGAGAATAAATTTTTCCTCTGCATAATTGGGAAATTTCTAAGGCAATCCATCATATTCTCCAATCCTAATGTATGTAAATCTCTAAAATTGAAGAAAGTGACCATCATACTTGTTGATGAGTTAAATTGCCTCAAGAGAAATTATTTTCCCTAAGTCACCTTGCAACTCCATGAACAATCTCATGGAAAATAAATCATTCACTCTCCTAAATTTTCTATAACTTATTTCCAATTGTAGTTTTGAATAGTAGTTATAGATTTGAATTTGATCATCAAATGACTGAACAAGATTAAGTCCTAGCCTTGGCCTGGTGCAATCCAAAGTATAGAAAATATACAAGGGCATAAAGAATTATTTATTGACTAATATTTCTATCATATCATATAATCTATCACTAATTAATGTTTCCCAATCCAAATATTGTGTCCCTGCACAAATAATTTGAACAAAGAAAAACATCCACTCTTTGAAATCATGGATATTGACATTACCTCTTAGCCTATGTAACAAGATCATGATATTGAAAATTTCATCCCTGAATTGTGACCTATGCAAGAGTTTAGGTAATTAAGATTTCCCCTTCTTTGGAGCTATGAACCACTCTTTATCAATGACATTTTTAAAATATACCTTATTTTCACTAAAATGACACTATGACATTGTGAAGTTGAAATCAGTGAAGAATTCCCTTTCAATTAACATAAAACAACTGCTAATAGTGTCTCTATCAAGAGTTATCAACAAGTTATCATCATTTATTCTAATATTTTTGGTCTTAGGGTTATATCAATTGGTGCACTCAAGAATAAGGTGAGTGCATTGTACAACTATAGGAAGGGCGAAAGATTCAAATAAACCACTTTCACCTAGCCTTT
Source organism: Sequoia sempervirens (assembly GCA_007258455.2). Lineage (NCBI taxonomy): Eukaryota > Viridiplantae > Streptophyta > Pinopsida > Cupressales > Cupressaceae > Sequoia > Sequoia sempervirens. The sequence goes on from VDFB02205732.1 coordinate 163,446, forward strand.
GAGTAATAAGGGTCATGTCTAGCTTATTCACTCTTTGTGAAAATTTTCTAAGGTTTACATGCCCTAACCATGTACCACCAATATTGGGCAAGGTACTAGTTGATCCAGCTAAATGCCCATGTCCCAAATATTTGTATTTTATCTTACTTAAGTTCTAGATTCTAATTTCAACCATTGATTTCTAGGATAATTTTGACATAGTTTCCCCCAGAAACACCAACTTTTGACTATGAATTCCTAAATTCAAGTGAATAAAAAAACTAGAACAATGCTAATAGTATACTTATTTAAATCTTCTTCGGGAATGGCATAGTGAAGAAATCTACTCAAATAATTATTGTAATTTTTTTGCATAATTATATCCTCTTCAAGCTATAGGAAACCTTCAATTTAGTTCACATATGTGAAGAATGATTATCATCTAAGTCATTTTACTTCTCATACATCATGGCATTTATTTCACCTTACTTAGCTCTAATAGTAATTAATGTTGGTAGGTGACTTTCTTGAAACCAATTTTAAACTTATTTTTCATAGAGGGGAGTCAAACATTTGAAAAGTTCTTGAAACCAAGTTAGAGACTGACACAAGTTTTGAAACCCTAATCAACTTCCACTTTAATTTTTTCCTTTCTTTTCTTTGAAACTTTACATCAGAAAAGAAGAAGTTATGAGTTGTGATTAAAGTCTGCTAAGGTTGTGACAACCTTATCGAGACCTGGCATGGTTGTCACAATTCTACACAATTCTATTGAAGATTAAGGAGTGGCTTATCATCATTTTGTTGGCCACAAAATATAAGTTTTTCATTTTAAATTTGAGATCAACAAGGTTGTGAGGACCTTGTCTCCTGATAATAGTTTTAAAACCAAGAAAAATATCCTGTTTTTGTTTCTTGTGATAATTTTCTCTTCAAAAGGTGACATTTTTTGGGAGATGGAATTAAATTTTTAAAAAAAAAATTAGTATTTGAAAGAGTTTTGAGAACCACATTAAATATTGACTCCTTACGGCTTGATATTTTAAGAATTTTTGATTGAAAATATGAAGATAAATCTTTTTCAAAGATAAGATGAGTTGTGAGAACCCCGTTAGGCCCTGATTATATTGTAGAAACCTTTTCAAAGCCTGAAATGATTCTAATACTACTTTAAAAATCTAAATCTAAGAAAAATGGTTAACTATGAAAGAATTTTTAGGGACCCAAATAGGTTTTACTATCAACCAAAGAAACCTTTAAACACTCACAAACCTCAAACTCAACAAAAAATAAGTAAAAATGAGGTTTGAAAAGAATTGAGCTTATTAAGGACAAAATTCAAGGCAACAAATGGTTCTAACTAGGGACAAAGATTACCAAAGATACAGGAGGAACTTTGAATCTCTAGTCTAGACTCCATTGGGAAATAGAGTCAAATACATATGACAAAGACTTTATATAAGGATTAAATACACAACAAAAATAGGACACACAAATCAAAAACTCCTTGACTACTAATATATGAGGACAAGTGATACCTATTTTGAATTTGATATAATTTTAGGATTTTCCCATTGTATGGAAGTGAAAGACAATACCATTTGAATATGCTAAATTGAACACATTGTTTCCATACACTTAAAAGACCCTTCCACAAAGAGTTAAACTTGTTGTGAGCACCCTTTGGTTCTTTTCTCTTATCCCCAAGTAGAAAAACGTCTCCTTCCATAAATTATTAGGCCTTGTTCTTTTATCAAAAAAATTATTTACCCGAGCTTGGTGAAGTGTGATTCTATCCACCATATCTTCTCTTTGCTCTTCAATCTTGCTAAGGTACATGATTATTTTCTCCAATGAATCATGAAATTGTTGATCCTCTAAAACAATCTGCAACTTTGTGGCCGATAACTCTAATTATAGTTATAGAACTAAGCCAATACCATATACCAACTCAAACAAAGACATTCCAAATTCTCTTATGGGTGTAATCTTAAATCTGCCCATAAAGCTTCGTATAACATTTTGTGCTAGTTTTTTTTATTCTCATCTACAAAATTCTTCATGATTGACACCAAGTTCTTGTTGCTAGAATCCCATTGGCCATTTGCGTAGTAATCAAATGAGTGGCCCAAAGAGATCCTATGTTCATAACAAAAAATAACAATGTTAGAGGATGTGAAGTTTGTTTCAATGTTTCTCACCAACTTTTAGGGACTCCAAAATGTACTAAAATAATTTCTTTAATAAAATTATAAACAACTTCAAATGTAGTACACTTCATAGGTATGGCTTCAACCAAATTAATAAAATAACCTATGGTTGTTAGGATGTCTGTGTGGCTAGAACTTGAAGTTGGATTAATTGGCTCTACAAAAGCTAATCCACACTGTTGAAAGGGCTCTTCAATCACTATTAGTTTTCAAGGAAGGGAAAGCAATTGAGATTTAACAATAATGTTTTTTTGCATTTCTCACACCTAGCTACCCAATGATAAGCATGTTTAAACATACCTGACCATTAATAGCATTATCTGAGAATCTTGAAAGTAGTCATAAAGGATGAAAAGTGCCCTGCACAAACCTCATTATGAAATGTTTCAAAATTTTTTTATGTTTCTACAATAGTGGTTTACAATTTTTGGTCAAACTGGTCACTAAAATAAATTTTTTTAACTAAATCTTCACTTTCGGGCACCTATAGCAGGTAAACCATGAGGAATTTGAAGATGATGCAAACTAGAGTTTCGTGAAATTTTGTCTATAGATTCTAAATATAGTTTTTTCAAAAAAATTGGAATCAAATTGCACTTCTTTTTCCATCTCCCTTGAAAACTAGTTTTTTTCAGAAAACAACATTTTTAAAAGTGACGCTACCGTATAATGCAATTTTTTCCATGAAGGATAAAATTATAATTCTTTTGAATTTAGATTCGTAACTCTAATATCTAGTGCTTCCACTTGGTTAGATAGTTTTTTATTGAATATTTTTTCTTTAATCAAGTTTCAAATTCAAACCAATTATAATTCAAACATAGTGCAACCGTATAACTTGTAACTTGTTTTGTATGTATTGAAATTCAAATTTTTTTTCTTTGTTGGATCAAGGACTTCAATATCTGGTGCACTAATATTTTTTATTTTTTATTTTTAATAATATACTATTTTTCCACGTGCAGAATATAGAGCTTGATTTTCGGTGAAAAACCTACATTCACGAGAAATACAAAATAAATATAATAATAAAATTAAATTTATGTAAAATTATACTTTTTGGGAAGCTTATAATAAGGAATACATAATTGCAAAAAATAAATTTTAAATGAATTCATTTGATCCCCCAAAAGGAAAATCAAAAGTGGTTTTTTATCAGCATTTTGATAGGTCTAAAGGAGACTTTGTTATAGGTATGGTTTAAAACTAGAGGGGTTCTATCCAAAGGGGTTTGATTTAAGGTAGTTTGATAAAACCTTGCTCAATTGAAATTCTTTAAATGGAACATTTTAAGGCTTAAATCATTATATTTTCTAAAAATATGTGATTTCAGCAAAAATCAGTTCCTCCCAAAAATTGTAAACCAGCTTTGTGAGATCACAACTGATCTTTGTCTACACATCTTATGAAATTCTCATCCAATTCTCTTTTGTAAAGAGTGTCATTCCAAATCACATACATGGATGCCCTGAGCTTTAGATTTCTCCCCTATCTCAAGGATAAATGTGGGGGACATTCTCCATAGGTATGATAATATATGCAACATTAGAAAACCATTCAAATACTTTAAACTTACAAATAAAACCATTGGAGATTCTTATTTAGTTCCTGGTTCATTCTCACCAATATGTTTGGAAAGGCCTCTACCCCAAACTAATTTAGTATGCTTGATTTTTAAATAATACTCGTACTTTTTCTATCCAAGCTCGTCTCTTGTTACAACAGATCTCCTATTGGGTAAGAATAGTATTTATTGTAGGATCAAGTACATACACCATAGAATGAGAATTTATAATATAAAATTTAAATTTTTTAACAGCTTTAACCAAGGAAAACATATGTTTCTCAATATATGAATAGTTTAATTCATGAATTTTTAGTTGACACTCATAAAATCAATAGAATCTTTGATCTTTTGTTCATTTTCTTGTAATAGGATAGAAGACATGGTATGTTCAAGAGCATAATAGATCAAATCTTTGTTGAAATAAGGATGAACAAGTATAGGAGCATGAGCAATGGCTTCTTTAATGTCTATAAATTCTTGTTTTCTAGATTCATTCCACTTAAAGACTTGCTTGGAAAAATATGTTTAATTGGGAAAATTAGCATAACTTTTTGCTTAGTTATCAATATTAGGAAAATGAGATATCATCAAAAATATAGTTCCAAGCACTATCCAGTGATGTTGGTTTTTTTCTCAGTTTTTATTGCTGATACATTGGATTGCCTGTCAAAGTTGGATGTGTTGATTTCACTCCCAAACCCTCAAATTTTGACCTATTTCTCTACATTTCATGGTTCTAGTGGCATTTGGATGGTCTTTCAAAGCTCTTAATAGTAATATATGATTTTTTTCTAGACTTTTATCTAAGTGTGTTTTATTTAATGTTTTATCTTTTCACATATTGGTGAATTACTTGGACATTTTAGCTCTTGGAAACTTCATGATTCCATGGGATGACTTATTTTTTGTTGTTATATATGTACTTCCAACCTTTTCCCCTGTTGGGTCATTGTAGATATCTTTTGCAATAATTTCTCTATTGTAGACATATTGAGATAGAGTATCATTCTTGTGTATACTTTTTGGGGATTTAGGAAATCTTGTTTTTCCTTTTGTACTCAAACTATTATATAAAGTGCCATGGGTGGGTTGTGTGTTCTTTGTTTTTCTATCACACCTTTGTCAAGTGATTGTTCCTTCCATGACAACATCAAATCCTAGTGATTTTGGCCCCATGCATGTGTGCCCTGGATTGAACACCCTTTTTATTTGTAGGTACTTTCATGTGCATGTTCAGACACTCTTGGTTCTCCTTCATGCACTTCTTGGTGACACACAATTTTAGTTGACTTGTCTTGGCTCTCCCTTTCCATATTATGGGTGGTTTCTACTATTATTGCTAATGCTTCCTTGGTTCATTTTTAAAGTGATCTATGTATCTAGTTTTTTTTCCTATGAACTAGGTTGATGCAGTGGCTAGCTACCCATGAATTTTGCTGAGATGTAAAATTTACCATATTGACATTCTTGTATTGTTGTTACTAGAGGAAAAGTTCCATTTTCACATGATCAATGTTATTCAGAGTATTGGTACCTATATTTTTTACTTGCATAATTCATTTTTAGTAGTGTCATTGGGATCAATCATGCAAATTCATGTGCTATTTGTATCTTTGACTTCTAAATATTTTCCTTTGTTTTCCATTTTATTTGAGTAGTGTTATTGGGGCACTCATGCAAATCCATCTTCTTGATCTTGATCATCATCTATTGCAAAGGAATTTTTTCGTTTCAATACTATAGAATTTATCATTCGATAATTGTCTATAGCTTCTTCATACTTGTGTTATGTTCATCATGTTCCTATTCTTTTTGGTACATTATTTTAGATGGTTTCTCAGTCCTTCATTCTCCTTTCTCTCTTTTGGAGATGAGTTTTTCCCATGAGGTTTTCTCCTTTTCTCTAGTTATGAGAGATTAGATTGTTTGTACATAGTTACCTCATCAAGCCTTGTTTTTCGAGACCCATCATGTATTATTTTATTTTTATGCATTACTTTTTAAGGGTTTTAGATATTCCCTAAGTTCATCTTCAGGCCCGAGGTGTTAGAGTAATCATGCATTAGTTAATAATTAATTAATCTTCAATTGATTATTAGTCTAATTTGTTCTCATGCACTTAAGTTAAACTTAGGAGTTATTTTTTTTATTAACTAGAGTGAGCTATTATTAGATCATTTTCTCTCATTACATGGGATGTTCACACTTTACATGATCTAATCCATTTCTCATTTAGGGTTTGTGAGTTTAGGAGTGAAAACAACACATATGAATTTAAAGGGATTTAAAATGTACCAATGGGAAAATATAATAGGAAAAACAACATCATTGGATGGTGCTCAAAACGATCTTTTCAATGATATGTCATTTTCCCAATTTTGATAATCAAGTGAAAAGTTATGTAGATTTTCTTTATTTTGTTGTCTTTCTTGGAAGGTGTTTTTGTTCATTGTTTGATCCTACATCTTGTGGTTTTTCACAAATTCTAACATGGTACCAGAGTGTGGATTTAACAAATCCCTTCTCAATTAAATATATTTTTTCTTCAACAAGGGTTATAAGCTTCATATCTAGAATCTTCATTATTATTTTGGAAATTTTTGGAGGTGAGTGAACTTTAGGTGTATTTTGGTGTGAAAAGGACCTCACTATTGTGTGAAGAAGGCTAATTCAATAGATTTTGACTATTAATTTTCCTTATTTCACTATCAAAAGACTTTGAGGAAAAAAAAATTGGTACAGGGGTCGTACAACCCCTATACAATTGTAGTAGGACAATTTTTTAAAATTTAAAAAGTAAAAATAGAGTTTTGAAAAATATTTGTTTTAAAAGTTTTTTTAGTAATAAGAAAATAAAAAAAAAGGTCAAATCATATTTTTTGCAAGTTTTAATCCCTATGTAGGGATAGCCTATGTAGGCATACCTACTAGGTTGCTTACTCATGGCAGGCCCACCAATAGCCCCACATAATGCACTCACAACCCTCTAAGCACCCAAAGGTGGGTTTTATGCTAGTTGTAACTGACCTTTGCAAAATAAAGTGTCGTATTTCCCTTTTTTAGTTGACACAAAAATTTTAGGTGAGCTCTTTTTCAGTTTTCTAACGCCAATTTTATTTCTCAATGACTATGCCTATTTCTCAGTAGGAGAATTTTTTGTGCAAGGGAATCTAAGAGAATATTTTGGTTATCTATCTTTACTGAGGGCCAACTTTTTATCCTAATGATTAGGAATATTTTACTACATTAGCATGACATCATACTGACGTTAGTGGTACGAATTGTTGGTAGGGCCCCTCCAAGCCCCTTTTTGGCCCTAAAGGAGGTATTTATTCTTTTCCCATAGCTTGGGCATATGGTATCAAAATTAAATGGCAAACAATATATCATGGGAAATCTAGTTCTACGAGCATTCTAGTGGTGTGGATATTTTCACCATTTTTTAATGTTAGTACATTTTATAGCCTATTGAAGTCAAAGGTGGTATTTTCACTCTTGAGCTCACAACTTTTTACTAATTTCTCTATTTTTCATGATTGTATTGGTGTTGGGACAAACTTTTAGAGCTCTTCATAGCTATCCATGCAATTTTTCTAGATTTTTCTCTAGGCACTTTTTTTTTTTGTGTTTTCATATTTTGGTGAATTACTTGGATATTTTAGCTCTTGGAAACTTCCTATTTGTGTGGGATGACTTTTTTAGGCTTTTCTACATATATTTCTAGTTTTTTTTCTTATCTGGGCATTGTAAACATCTTTACATGCGCTTTCTCTTTTGTAGATAGGATAAGATAAAGTGTCATTCTAGTGTTTTTCAAAGGATTTCACACATCCTGTTGCACCTTTTGTACTTGCACCATGATATAAAGTTTCATGGGTGGATTTGAGTGCCTTTTTTTTTTCCAACATACCCTTTTAAAGTGAGTGTTCCTTCCATGATAGCATTGAATCCGAGTGATTCATGTCTCATGCATGTGTTCTCTAGTTTGAACACCCTTTTTATTTGTAGGTACTTTCTATTGCACGTTAAAATGTTCTTAGTTCTCCTTCATGCACTTCTTGGTTTCACATAGTTTCAATGTACCTTTCTAGGCTCTCCATTTATGTATTAAGGGGGGGTTTCTATTGATGGTTCTAATGCTTCCTTGGATTGTTTTCCATGTATCTAGTTCTTATTTCTATGTCCTAGGTAGATGCAATGGCTAGTTACACATGCATTTCAGTGAGATGGAGATTTTACCATATGGAAACTCTTGGATTCATAGTTTAGAGGAAACCTTCCATTTTTATGTTGATCAATGTTCTTCAGATTATTGGTACCTATATTTTTAACTTGTACCTTGCATGTTGAGTAGTGTTGTTTGGGTCACTCATGTAGATTCATGTTCCATTTGTATCTTCAATTGCTAGACATTTTCCTTTATTTTCCATCTAATTTGAGTAGCATCATTAGGGCCACTCATATAGATTTTTGTCTTTATGATCCTAATTATCATCTATCTTAGAGGAGGTCCTTCATTTCAACACTACATCAGTCATCTCTTGAGAGTTGTCTACAATTTCTTCATGCTTCAAAGATGTTCTTCATGTTTCTATTCTTTTTGGGCCATTGGTTTGGAGGATTTTTCAGTCCATTTGTGTTTCTCTTTTTTGGAGAAGAGTGTTTTCCCATGATTTTTTCTTTTTTCTTTGATTTTGAGAGATCTTTTGTTTGTTCATGGGTGCCTCATCAAGCATGTTTGTCATGACCCACCATGCATTCTTTTCTTTTTATGAATTCTTTTTTTAGAGTTTTTAGCTACTACTTAAGTACATATTAAGGGGGTGTTAGAGTAATCATGCATTAGCTAATAATTAATTAATCTTTAATTGAATAAATTAGGTTAATTTATTTCATGCACTTAAGCTAAACTTAAGAGTGATTTTTTATGTTAATTGAAGTGCTCTATTATTACATCATTCTATCTCATCACACGGGATGATGAAACTTGTCATGATCTAATCCATTTATCAGTAAGGGTTGATCCTATAAAGCACTCAACCCTCTTTGTATTATCTTTCCTCTTTTCAAATCTTGAGGTTTATTTTCTAGCTTCTTTCTTGTTGAGGGTATAGTAGATTATTATTTGCAACTCTCTTGCGTGGAAGGTGTTTTTATTTTTTGTTTGATCGTACTTCTTGTGGTTTTTCACAAATTCTAACATTTTGTTTGTTGTTATGTGAATTTTTAGGAATTGGGCTATGGAGTGGATGTTCACCCATTTGGGAAGAGCAACCTCAAGGGGTGAGAGGGGAGGAACCTGCATGGCAAGAAATTCCTCCGTAGATAAGGAGATGAAATGGGTATGAGTACCCCACTTTGGTATGTACTATTTTGCAGCATTAGGTGAGACATGTGGTTGTAGAATGGAGTTTTGATGGATATTTGAGGATTAATGTGGAATATAGTTTAAATTTATTCCAAAGTTCAAGTGTTGTCCACTCTCTCTCCCTATTTTTTGGTCCTATCTAGATTAAAATATTAAAAACCTTTGAGGGAGTTTTAAATATGTGTGACTTTTCTTCATGAATTATTTTATGTTGTATGTTGGAGTGTGTACTCATTCCCTTTGGGAGTCACCTAGCTTGGGGGTGGTTGGTTTACTAGCCAAAGGTTGGGTGGTGAGCACCACTATTAGTTATGGAGAAGTTTTTTAGTTTTTATGTGCAGGTTGGAAATGCTTGGTTAAGTTGCAGTGTGTCTTGGTTTGGTGTTCATATGAAGATTCGCAAAAAATATTTACTTTTGTAATACTATTCTTGGCTATAAGTTGTATAAATTTTTGTCTTGCATTTATGTATGAAAGGAGTCAAAGGTAAAAGCTAGTGTAGTATTCTATTTTGTAAATGAAAACTTGTTTTACATTTGGAAATGAAATGGTATATATATAAGTTCCACTTTTTTGAAAATAAGAAAAATAAATCATGGTAGTCTACTCATATAATAAGTTTAATTTTTTTTCTATTGCGATCAATGTAATCATGTCACATAACTAAAAGTAAAATGGTGCATGGCTCTGTAAAAAGGAGACTTGCATCTTCCTTGCAATGATATAATGTTCTACCCTAAATACTGGTGCAGTATATGTGTTAAGATTATACTTTCTTTTGTAAAGATATTTTTTTATAAAATCTATTCTAAGCGATATTGGTGACCATTAGAAATAAAATTATTTTATTCTTTGGAGATACAACTATGTCATTATATCTTAATGAAAGTTAAGATTTAATTTATTTCCAAAATTATATATGTAAATGACTCTTTTGAAAGTGAAGTTAAAATATATACATGAATAACAATAAATGCAATGCTCAAGGAACTTGGTAAATCTGTGCTTCATCCTTTTGTTCTATTTTGGTCTCTAAAAATCTTCCTTTTAATAAA